>CAIGQQ010020246.1:1223184-1235374 GCA_903798035.1 Danio albolineatus | reverse complement strand
TAACTGATTTATTTTATCTTTGCCATGATGACAGGAAATAATATTTTACTAGAAATTTTTCAAGACATTTCTATAAAGCTTAGCGTGACATTTAAAGGCTTAACTAGGTTAATTAGGTTAACTAGGCAAATTAGAGTAACTAGGCAAGTTTTTTTTGGTTCAAACGATGGTTTGTTCTGTAGACTATCGAAACAAATAGCCCTTAAAGGGGCTAATAATTTTAACCTTAAAATAGTTTTTAAAAAAACTAAAAACTGATTTTATTCTAGCCGAAATAAAACAAATCAGACTTTCTCCAGAACAAATAAATATTATCAGACATACTGTGGAAATTTCCTTGCTCTGTTAAACATCATTTGAGAAATATTTAAAAAATAATAATAGTAATAATTCTGACTTCAACTGTATATGCACACAACATTTAATGAAGCATACATATAAACAAAAGCCAACAATATCTGCATTTTTACCAAGCCAGTATCATGAATATAAAGGTTAGAGATGAAAATTTACAAGGTTAAAATGCTAAATTAGTCTGAAGATAGGTCCCCATGTGGTTTCAGCTTTTTTCTGTGAAGTTTCAAGACGCAGTTGTTCCATCTGAATGACATAATGCAGCTCGTTTAACCATCTCTTATAACAGGAAGCCTTCGCAGATCATTTACATTTTGAATATTATTATATTAAATATTAAAAAATACATTTATATAAATAAAAATAAATATTATAATATTAGTAAATAAATCAAATAATATTAAAACAATGATCATACGATGATCATAAAATACACTGAAAATGTGCTTTTCTTGGTTTAAACCAATTAATTATCGGCACGTTTAATTAATAATAGATTTTTAATTGTATAACACAAACTCAAATGTTCATGGTGTGATGGTGTATCCTATTAAAAATGAATGTTAATTAATCAAATTATTGTTATTAAAAGCAGGACATCTCTTTCATAACTCCAAACTCAAAACCTGCACATCTGTTTATTAGATGACCAGACAATCCGGGCTGAACAGAGAGATTACTGAAAGCTACATGGATTAAAAGTAGAAGTCACTGATTTACTAGACCTGTGTGTCTGAATTAGGGGTGTTTGTTGCTGTGGTAATATCATTAATATCATCATTGTTGTTTTAAAGTTACATTAAGGAGTATGCAAAAAACTAAAAACATGTCTTAAAGCATTTTAGAGCATTGGTTGTGTGATTAAAAACCTTTTAAAATGCAAATAGAATTTGATTGCGAATAGAGTTTTGGTTTTGTATTTATTTTACATGAAATCTAAGGAAATAGTGTTAAAAAAAACAATAGTAATTCCCTAACATATTTTATATCCTACAAATAATACATTTTAAACACAGTATTGTCTTTTATTCTGTTTGGCCAATGAAAATAATTTCAAACAAAGCTTAAGCAAAACATTTGTGCATCTCAGAGCAACAATTTTGGCATTTTAGCTTTTGTGTGAATCTGTGATCATACAGAGTCACTTGCATCATGTCTAAATGAATCAGCAGTTTTGAATGAATCATTTGAATGAATGATTCAGCAAATCACTCATTAAGACAGAGACTTGCTGCCACTGTTTTAATGAATTTATTTATTCATGACGGGACATTCATTCATTAAATTTCCTTCGGCTTAGTGCCTATATTAATCACAGTGGAATGAACCGTCAACTTATCCAGCATATGTTTTACACAGCGAATGCCCTTCCAGCTGCAACCCAGTACTGGAAAACACCCATAGATTCTCGCATTCACACACACACACATTCATTACGGCCAATTTAGCTTATTTAAATCACCTATAGCGCATGTATTTGTACTGTGGGGGGAAAGCGGAGCACCCGGAGGAAACCCAAGGGGAGAACATGCAAACTCCACACAGAACTGACTCAGCCAACTGACTCAGCCGGGACTCGAGCCAGCGACCTTCTTGCTGTGAGGTGACAGTGCTAACCACTGAGCCACCGTGTCATGATGACAGAACTAAATCAACAAAAGTACCAATATAGTTCTACAATTATTATTTTTTTCCCCTTAATTATGGCGATGGTGTATCGTAGAGGTGTTATTCGTTTTTATAATTTGTATTATCTTCCACTCTTCACCCAATCTGTTATTTTTGGCTCTGCTCATGTACGTGGTCGAGGAATTACCAATCCATTGAGATAAACAAACCGATTAACCTAAAATACGCTGGAACATTCAGTGCTGCTGTAATGCTGGTGATGTAATACCATGCTTATTTGAGGCAAATTACTCGGCAATAATTATCTAGACACTCTATATGGACGTGTGCTGATGAGCTGAGACTAAAGATTAGAGATGCTTTATGTTTACTGGTATGTACAGTGAAATTAAATGACTGGTGGGGTACATGAAAAGGGTCTGTTGGTCAGACATTTTTAAACATTATATCCTTATCAAAATTAGCTATTTTTATAGAAGTGCGGTAACACTGATTTATGACACCGCGGGGAAAATAAGTATTGAACACATCATGTTTTTTTCTTGCTGAAATGTCCACCCTCGTTTCATCTTCATCATCCTGGTAATGTAGATCAGGGGTTCCCAAACTTTTCAGCTCATGACCCCCAAAATAACAATGCCAGTGACTCGCGACCCTCCAATACCCTCTGAGGTTTATTTATTTATTGCCACATCAGCAACTTATGGCTATTTCATGGCAAGATGGATATACATAAAACTTTTACATGATAAAAAACAAATTCATATTTCAATAAAAAGTTACTTGGATAAATACATAAAATATAAATAGATAAAATTCACACACAAATATTAAAAGTTAAATATGATTTTTCAGCTCAATTTTTCCCTCTGAGGTGGTTATAAATATACAAACGCGCGCACACTATTAGGCCCAAATCTATTCTTCATTTAATTTTGGTGAACGTCATTCGGAGACCTCCATGTTTAGTCGTGGTCTGTATTTATTTTTACTGTACGTGAGTACCGTAAAGGTGTCAGAAGTTTTGACCTGGTGCCATAAAATCAATCTGATGCGTCTGCACGCTATTGCTGTGTCTTTAATATGACATAATCTCTAATCTAATGGGGGGAAAATAATCGCTGATGGCTTTTTACTTGCATGTTGTTGTTTTCTAATGTGACTATTAACTATTTTGTCTTCTGTAGCTTATGGATAAAATATAGTAGTTACTGTATAATAGTTTAATAAAAGGAATTAGATTTTAGGAAATAACCAAGTGACCCCTCCTCAATGTCCTATTGTCCAGACCCCCCTATTTTGGGATCCACTGATGTACACTCTCAGAAATAAAGGTACACAAGCTGTCATGAGTTGGTACCTTTTCAAAGGGTACAAATTAAAAACTTTAATTCCTCTTAAAGTTTTTGGGTACTAATATATAATTTTGATGTGCCAACATGGACCCTTTAAGTACAAATGTGTACCTTTTATAAAGGTACCACCCCAGTGACAGCTCGCGTACCTTTATTTCTGAGAGTGTAGATGTTGGACTGGTCATTTACAATGACAAAGGGCAAAGGGTTGCTGAAGAGCTACTGAGAGATTTCAGCTGCTGTCTGGATTGTAGTAAAGATTGTAGTAAAAATAAATTTTCATTTGTGATAAAACCATTAGAATTTCTCATGACACTATATGTTATGGTAAAATGTATAATTGAACAAATAAAAGTTGAGGAAAAATGTAATTTTGTAACTTTTTTTTGATCACAACTGCATTTATTTGACCAAAACATGCACTGTAAAAAACTTATGTCAAATGAACAGTATTACTGGTAATTTTGGTTGCCAGTAATACTGTAAAATTTACAAGTGCACTGTAAATTAATAATTACAACTGTGCTGTAAAATTACATCACAATTGTAATTGTTAATTTACTGTGCGCTTGTAAAATTTCCATAATACTGTAAAGATTGCCAGTAATACTGTACATGTGCAATGTAAATTAATAATTACAATTGTAAAACATTTTACTGTATTACTGGCAACCAAAATTTCCTGTAATACTATCATTTTACATCTTTTTTTTTACAGTTTAGTATTATTATAATAATTAATTTTTGATCCCTGGTCTTTTATTATGGCATCAAATTATTCTTGTACTAAATATGCCATTTTGTATCGGTGTGTTTCTTATGTAAATCATGGTAAAAATGTATGACAGTCATAAACTTGTTTCTGTATTGCTAACGTCACCTAAAAGGTTTGTTTACAAGTAGTTCTAGCTTAATTTTCTAGCTTTTCAGACAAGTGATCATATGTTTTTCAGTCAGTGAATGTACAGTACATGACATCACTCTGTGTTAGCGTGTTTCTGTGTGTATAGCGTGACGTCTGTGGCGTGAGCTCATTGTGGTGATGTGCAGGTGACAGTGAGCTCATGCTAATGCTAATGCTAGAGAAAACTCAGCAGCTGCAGCCAAACAACTGGGCTCATTATACTGCGCTTCAAAAGCTCACAGCACCACGAGCACCACCAACAGAACAGAAAAGCATGAATTATTCCAACTGATCAAGCCTCCTTTGCTTTCTCGTGTCCATGTAATAATCAAGCCCTAATCACCTGATCATTTAATGTCGCTAAAACACTCTAAAAAAACTCATAGCATGATGAATTTACATTTACATGAAAGTGGTGTTAGGGTTATATCATGTTTTTGGACAATACCATCATATAATTTCATATACTGCAGTTGAAATATGTCCCGTGTATATTTTTTCCACACATTTATAAACATAATAACTAATTTCTGAATTATTTTATCCTTGCCATGATGACAGATAATATTTCACTAGATATTTTTCAAGATAGTATTTAGCTTAAAGTGACATTTAAAGGCTTAACTACACTGTAAAACCCAACAGTCAACTTGAGATTTACTAAGAGTTAATTATACTCATGAGTTTTGAACTCAGCGTTATAAGTTAATAAGTTAATAAGGTAATAAGTTAATTAGATACCTCATTACTTCAACTTAAATGGATTAAGTTCACAGTACTCATATAGATTAGTTTTTACTCAAATGGTTATTGGGTTTTACAGTGCTCAGTTGGAGTTCTCTTCATTTATCGGGTTTTACTGTGCTCAAATTGCTTCATTTACTCAAATGGATTAAGTTCACAGTACTCATTAGGATTAGTTTTTGAACTTAAATGGTTTGTTGCAATCGGTTTGCTCAAATGGTTTGAGCTGCCTTTACTTTTACAGTGTAAGTTAATTAGTCACGTTAGGGTAATTAGGCAAGTCATTATATTTGTTCTGTAGAAAATATTGCTAATAATATTGACCTAAAATGGTTTTAAAAAATAAAAACTGCTTTTATTCTAGCCAAGATAAAACAAATAAGGCTTTCTCCAGAAGAAAAAATATTATTGGAAATACTGTTAAAAATTCCTTGCTCTGTTTTCCAATATTTGAAAAAGAAAAAAAAAATCCATAGGAGGGTGAATAACTTTGACTTCTGTACATACTGTACAGTATGTGCTACTGTACATACGGTGCTATTTTATAGTAACCATTTAACACACTACTACAGGCATCACATTTCTACTTAAAGCATGGAAATCACAAATTAACCATGTTTGTGCCACACTATTTGTAGTACAAATTTTATTATTCAAATGGTAGGCAATACGCCAATTACACTTAATCTGAGTTGTTGAATTCCTCATGTGTTTTTGATAGACCAAGTATAGAAAGAAATATTACAGCTAATTAAACCTGAACTGAAACCGTTTCAGTTGAACAATTTGAAATATTTAGCAAATATTATTTACTCTCTTTTCTTAAGCTGCTTTGACACAATCTACATTGTAAGAATGGGCAAAACAATTTTACTTCAATTAAAACTTTGTTCACACAGCATATTTGAAACATAATCTAGGAATTCAAGTATGTTCCACAGCCTATTTAGCTAGAAAAAAAATCGACAGGGAGCAATTTACAAATGCAAACAAATATTACTTAAATTATTAAATATATTAACAAATTTATTTTAAATTTAAGGTCATAAATGTAAAGCATATGTAATTATAGTGTTTGTTATGTTAATTCATTCATTCATTCATTTTCTTTTCGCCTTAGTCCCTTTATTAATCTGTGGTCGCCGCAGCGGAATGAACCGCCAACTTATCCAGCATTTGTTTTACGCAGCGGATGCCCTTCCAGCTGCAACCCATCTCTGGGAAGCATCCATTCACACTCATACACAACGGACAATTTAGCATACCCAATTCACCTGTACCACATGTCTTTGGACTTGTGGGGGAAACCGGAGCACCCGGAGAAAACCCACGCAACCACGGGGAGAACATGCAGACTCCACACAGAAATGCCAACTGACCCAGCCGAGGCTCGAACCAGCGACCTTCTTGCTGTGAGGCGAACGTGCTACTCACTACACCACCAGGGCACCCTGTTATGTTATTAAAATGATTTTAAAAATGTTTAAAAAGTAATATTAAAAAAAGCAAAAGAGCTATAAATAACAATGTTGTATTACATGTAACACAATATATTACATGTTAAACTGGAGTTAAACTAATTTTTGTGTTTCCTATTATTCTTTTAACAGTTGACCCTTGACCTCAAGCTGACGCATGCCCATTCCTGACTGCTGAAGGATGGAGAACCCTACGTTTCTGCTTTGTGTATCGCACACTACATTGTAAAAAATGGATGCTTCTGGATTACCTCCAGCAGCAGCAGAGCTCAATGAAACTGAACTTAATGAAACACTTACTTATGGCCACCCCATACATCTGGCCCCCAGCATGCAGTTAGGGAGCATGTCCAACCCGCAGTCGCGTTTACAAGACATGTCAGGCCTTGTCGTAATGGTGACCCTTAATGCGATAGCACTAATAGCCAACAGCGCAGTGCTAGCCATAGTGGTGAAGGTGCCACATCTCCGCAAGTTCAGTTTAGTGTGTCACCTCTGCATTGTGGATTTGCTATGTGCCGCTCTGCTAATGCCGCTTGGCATTGTCTGCGGTTCACCGTTCTTCGCCGGTGTCGTCTTTTCTGTACTCGAATGCAGGTTGTACATATTCCTCAATGCCTTTCTCGTATCTGCCTCAATCTTCACGGTCACCGTGATTAGCATCGAACGCTACTTCTACATCGTGCATCCCATGAGGTACGAGGCTAAAATGACCCCTTGGTTGTCTGCGGCTGTAATGGGACTCGTTTGGGTAGCGTCCACTTTGATAGGACTGGCTACCGTCTTCGGATGGCCCAGTTATGGAAGTAGAAGCTCAATCGCCGCAACTCACTGCTCCCTCCATTGGAGCCACAGCGGACATAGGAGAGTGTTTGCTATTTTGTTCTGCACTGTTTGTTTTTGTGTGCCGGCTGCTATTATTATCGCCGTCTATGGGAATGTTTATAAGGTCGCCCACACGGCTGCCCGGGAAAGAGGACCAATCCCGAGTTGGACGATAGCGACGGCTCATCCGAAACGCAGGTCTGATTCAGTCAACAGCCAAACTACAATCATCACCACCAGCACGAGCGTCCGCAGAAATCTAGTCCCTCGTCGGAAAAGGCGAACACCAGTTGGTGGCAAAGCGGCACTCACTTTAGCCATCATCGTGGGTCAGTTCCTGCTCTGCTGGCTGCCTTATTTCGCTTTCCACCTTCATTTATCCCTGGGAATCTCCCACAGTACTTCTGAAGAAGCCGAAGGTCCGGTTACCTGGCTGGCATATTCGACTTTCGCCGTCAATCCCTTTTTTTACGGCCTGCTCAATCGGCAGATCAGGGAGGAGTTGTGTAAGATACTCCTGTGTTGCCGATCAGCTGGCAGACCAGTGCGACCTTCGCCATCGGGCCACGAACGCTCAGGACATGAAAACTTTTTCCATTTTTTGCACAGGAGCAGCGACAAGGACGGGGTCAGATGCAGCTATCACATGGCTACATCGAGGAATACAACGGAGCAGACTAGTTTTAGAATACCGGGGCAAATACCAGAAGAGATCACCTAAAGCAGGCATGTCCAAACTCGGTCCTGGAGGGCCGGCGCCTGCAGATTTTAGCTCCAACTTGACTCAACACACCTGCAAGGATGTTTCAGGAAAGCCTTGTAAGAGCTAGCCCAGGTGTGTCTGATTGGGGTTGGAACTAAACTTTGCAGGACACCGGCCCTCCAGGACCGATTTTGGACACCCCTGACCTAAAGCAAGGGTGTCCAGTCCTGCTTCTGGAAAGTTTTCTCATTAAACACACTTGAACCAGCTTCTTCAGGGTTACTTGACTCAGTCTTAACTTTATGGTTGTGCACACACGCGTCCCTTAAAGGTGAAGTTCACACAAAAACGAACATTTCCTCAACATTTCCTCACTCTTCACTTGTTCCAAACCTGTTTGAGCTTATGAGCGTCTTTCATAAAGCAAGATATTCTGAAGAATGGAAAAAACATTGAATTCCAATCATTGACTTCCATAGAAGGAACAAATAAATGTTTTTTTCCCCCAAGATTCTTCAATATATTTTCTTTTTTGTTCAACAGAAGAAAGCAACTTAAACCTGTTTAGAACAAGTGGAGAGTGAGCAAAGGATAAAGATTCTTCATCCTTTCAGCTTTCTAAATTAGTGACCTAAATGTAAACTTCTGTCAAGAGCACACTAATGGGAGTTTCAAAGGGACTAAAGTAATGTAATGTGTATTTATATAGTGCATTTACTGTGTAGGGCATAATGTGCTGTGATTCGCAGATTGGCACCACGTCACGCCCCTACAAGCACACGCTTTTGTGCTTTTCAATCAAATCCCCAAAAGAAAAGTGGGCAATTATGGTAAATATTTAATGTGCATTTGCAACTTGAGTGTACAAATTATGTGCATACTATACTGATAATGAAATTCAGGATTTGCACTATACCCCTGACCCTCGCGTACACACACATACTTTACGTTTATTTTGGTGTGCCATTTGGGATTGGGTCTAAAAAACTATTAAGCAGGCATGTTTGCCCAAGTTGAAGCATTTTAGGACAGCGGCCCTTTGGGAACAGGACTGGACACCCCTGAACTAAAGTCTAAAAGAGATTACGGAGATACACAAGAACGTTGAAGCATGGGTCTTAATCATTCGGTTTTCGTATTAGGGTTTTCATACTCGTGAAAACCGTCATGCTCACTGCAACTGGCAACATGGCGACAACCAATGAACAATAAATGCCTTCATCCAATCACAACTCTTCATAGGGCTGGCTCCACCCACATGTTTACAAACACAGAGCCAATTTAGGTTGAAATGACTGAGATGTTTTACTGTCGTCAAGCTTAACCTGTTTTTCGTCATATTTAATTGTGGTGATCTCTCACAGCCTTGTTTTCATTTAGAAAAATATTGGTATTAATTGTGGGATCAAATCTGACTGAAAGTTTTTTAAATATTAGTTTATTAAATATTTACTACAAAGATCACCTTCTTTATACTGTATTAATGTATTTCTATTACACTGTTTAATACGTGAGTAACAAACTATCAAATAACAAAGGCTTGTTTCTGAATTCAGTATTTTTGAATCATTTTTATATATTTATTCTATTTATAATACAAATGTGGACTGCTTTTGTCGATGTCAGACTTGTGTTGAAGTGACAAAGCCAGATTGTTTTGTTGTTCAATAAAGACACTAGTCACTGAAAGCTTGACATACAGTGATTCAGTTCAGTGCAGCATATGTGGTGTTAAACTTACAGCTCATTGTGCTGGTTAATGTGCACGTTCTTCACCATTATTTTCAATGCTATATACAGCCGACTATTACATCATACAATGTATTATTTGTCTTTGATTTATTTATACAAATCCATGTGACCGTTACTGTCTGGGTGTTGTATGGTATAGTATGGCAAGTATCTTACAGTACATAAGTATTATATCTTTTAGTATGGTACATAACGAACACTGGTTTTAACTAACATTCTTAAAGGTTTGTGATCAGTCTTTTTTATTAAATTAATACTTTTAATCAACAAGGATCCATGAAATTGATCAAATTTGATAGTAAAAACATTTTTAATGTCACAAAAATTAAATTGAATGAAATGCTATTAAATGAAAATATAAATTTTCCACAAAAATATTAAGCATCACAACTGTTTTCAACATCAACAATAAAATTGATAATAATTGAGAATTTCTAATAATTGAGAAGCAAATCAGCACATTATAATCATTTATGAAGTATTGTGTGGCACTGGAGACTGCAGTTATGATGCTGGAAATTCAGCTTTAAAATCACAGGAATAAATGACCAATTTTAACCCGTGTGCACTGTTCAAATTTACAACCCTTTTGTTATGTTCGGGATGAAAACATCCACATAATTAAACCGCTGTAAAAATGCATCAGATAAATATTTTTTGAATATATTTACAGAATTTTAATTCTTTAATTGCCGAGTTCATAAATGATGTCACTGATTTGGTGAAAAAAAAAACACAAAATGACGTATTTTTAATATAAAAAGTAGATGTGGACTGGATTTTTTTCCTTTTATCACAGTCTTGGACATGTGAAAGTAACAACACTGGCTTTGATGCATTGTTAGATTTTCATTTCTTCTCCCTGATTTACTGTTGGTGGCTGTTTCTGCCCCATTGACTTCCATCATAACCACATTTGATGGTGCATAAATACACAGTCTTTGTTTTTGTTTACTCCATGTAGTTCTGAGAGCTGAGATGCATATTTAGATTTTCTCAGACACATCAAGATAAGTGCCAGAGGTCACTCTCACAGACAGACAGACGCACGCACGCACACACACACACACACACACACACAGACACACACACACTTTATTTGCTGTTATACTCCTTATAAAATCCAGAAACTAAGCTTTTTTTGCACAGGTCTATCTAAAAGGTTAATGGTGCCCAGTGATGGTCAACAGTAAATATTACAAATTTGATGTCTTCCCAACAGGGAAAACCAGCAACAATCAAAAATGCATGCTTATATGCAGTCATGGTTGTGCAATAAAACATTTTTGATTATAATGGAAGGCAAGGCAAAAACAGCCACCAATGATAAATTAGGAAGAATAAATTTAGATTAATCTAACAAAAATGTATCAAAGGCATTGCTGTTTCACATGTCCATGACTGTGATAAAAGGTAAAAACAATCCAGTCCACAATTACTTTTTATGTTAAAAATACATGATTTTGTTTGTTTTTTCACCAAATCAGTGACATCATCTATGAATTTGGCAATTAAAGAGTTAAAATCCTGTAATTTCCTAAGCAATTAAGTAGTTTTGATCAGTTTAATTAAGAGATTTATGCAAAAAAATTGAAAAAAAATATTAATCTGATGGATTTTTACAGCAGTTTAATTCAGTGGCTGTTTTCACCCCAAACATAATAAAAAGGGTAGTACATTTGCCCAGAGTGTATTGTTGAGGATTTTTTAATTCAGCATTTTCTCGAAATATATGTCAAAACAAGATTTGTCACCAAAAATCATTCTGCTATTTAAAACACAAAAAAATATAGCCAAATTAATACTCAAAATCACCCCAGAGTGGATGAAAACATCCCCATCAGTACATAAGGGTTAACATATAATCAAGTATATACTGGTTCTTTGAAAATGTTAATATTATTTTAAAATATTACTGTTTTCACTGCATTTCCAGTTGATTTAAAGCAAAGAGGGTGAGCAATAAACTTTAAAACATTATTTCTCTTGTTGGACTTCTAGCTTTGCATATTTCTGTAAATCCTGTGACTTTGGCCAAAAGCATAATGTTATATAACATAATAAATCTGCCAGAGGATAGCTGTTTTGCAACAGTATTGTAAATTTAAACAACCGGGACGATGATTTTATCCAAATTCTGTGCATACAGTATCAATTCAGGTCTCAGTCTATCATCTGAAAGCATGTTTCCTGTAATTATATATCCAGTTTTTAATTCTAATGGGGAGATTTGAATGCAGATTAGACTTAGCGGATAAAGCAAACTAAACCAGGGCGGCTGCCAAAAGAACATTTTTTAAAAAGCGATGGTCTGACATCACAATCCACGAGACAGCCAGTGTGAGCAAAGGTGAACAGGAGAAAAATTGCAACAAACTGTGAGATTAAACAATGATGGTGATTAATATGAGAGCTTTCCAGAACAAAAAAAGCCACTATGACCGCA
>CAIGQQ010020246.1:1188184-1218184 GCA_903798035.1 Danio albolineatus | reverse complement strand
TCGACCGTCCTGCAGATTTCAGTTGCAACCCATTATCAAACACTGCCTGTAATTATCTAGTGCTGTTCAGGTCCTGATTAATTGGTTCAGGTGTGTTTGATCAGGGTAAGAGCTGAACTCAGCAGGAAGGTCGATCTCCAGGAGCAGGGTTAAGCACCCCTGTTTTACAGTAAAGATATACAATACAGTTCTGGAAGTACAGCAAGATATGGTGCTGTAATTGTAAACACAGTATTTTTGCTGTAAATAATTTACAGTAAGTTACTGTAGATTCTGAACAGTGTAGTAAATTACATTGCATTGAAGGTTTATTCACTTTTACTTGTTGATATGCATTCCCTGAGAGTCAAAGTTATGATTTTAAAAGAAAAATGCACAGAAATAATTTCAAAATGCCTTAATAATACAGCACTGGAAAAAGAATTAAGAGACCAAACACTTTAATATTATTATATGTATTATAGACATGCAATTATTATCATTGTAGCCATTTGTTAGTAGAATTTCAGCATATATTTATTTAGGCTAAATATTTGGGATTTATGAATTGGGTAGGCGAAATTGTCCGTAGTGTATGTGTGTGAATGAGTGTGTGTGGATGTTTCCCAATGATGGGTTGCAGCTGGAAGGGCATCCACTGCGTAAAACATATGCTGGATAAGTTGGCGGTTCGTTCCGCTGTGGCGACCCCGGATTAATAAAGGGACTAAGCCGAAAAGAAAATGAATGAATGAATTTGGGACATATTGGCAATATTCTAAATGACAATACTCAAATTTTTGAATTGTTAAATTATGCAAACAAGATTTTACTGAAAATACCTACTTATTAATTACAAATATAAATGAACTTTTACAGAAGTGCTGGTAACACTTTATTCTGATGGTCCATTTAAGTATCAGTAGGCTGTCTACTAATTATCTGTTGATACTGACATTCAACAGACATTTAACTGACTATAAGAAACTTTGCAAGTACATGTCAACTTACACTAACCCCAACCTAACAGTCTATTTATAATCTATTGAGAATTAGTTGCAATGTAACTTAAATTCAACAAACGGACCATCAAAATAAAGTTTGACCAAAGTGCTCTCTTAATTTTTATTTAACCCCATTTGTTTTTTAAAACTATGCATAGATGTGTTATCAGTTGTAAGTAGCCATTTTTCACAATCATTTATTTATTTCAAGTGAGAGAAAGATATCACAGGGTTTCTTTTTTCTTCATTTCAGGTTCTTTACGCCATGTGTGCAGGTTGTCTTGATAAACACTGGCTGGTTGCAAACTTTATGGAGTAGCGTTTTAGACATAATCATCCTACCCTTCTTCCAAAGCGTAGCCAAGTGCTGCAGCGGGATTAGTGTTGTTCTCACAAGGGAATGAGAAACATTCGCTGGAATCTGTTGAATCAATTCAAATGGGAATTCACATTGGACTTTTGGGCAGATGTCTGGCCATCTGACTCCTGCTGTATGTCAAGGGGGACCATGCATGCCCAAATGCTAAGCCTGATGAATGTCAACTCGCTGCCAAAGACTCAGATAATGTGGCTATTTGGAAATTTGTGATGATTTAAGTATGAATGTATTTTTAAAGGGATAGTTCACCCCCAAAAATGTCAATTCTGTCAACATTTATTTACCTTCATGTTATTCAAAACCCATATTATTTTCATTATCCTCATATATGGTCATACAGAAGTGGGAATGACATGAGGGTAAGTAAATATTCAGTTGTAGTCAGAATTATTAGCCCTCCATTAAATATTTTTCCCCAATTCCTGTTTAACAGAAAGTAGATTTTTTTCTAAACATAATAGTTTCATAAACCAATTTCTAATAACTGATTTCTTTATCTTTGCCATGATGACAGCACATTATCTTTTACTAGATACTAGTATTCAGTTTAAAGTGCTATTTAAAGGTTAAACTAGGGTAATTAGGTTAGGCAAGTTAGAGTTATTAGGCAAGTTATAACAATAATAATTCCTTACATTTATATAGCGCTTTTCTAGACACTCAAAGCGCTTTACACAATAGGGAGATCTCCTCATCCACCACCAGTGTGCAGCATCCACCTGGATGACACGGCAGCAGCCATATTGCGCCAGACCGCACACCACACACTATCTGATTGGTGGAGAGGAGACAGAGTGATGAAGCCAATTATTATATGGGGATGGTTAGGAGGTCATGGGCGACAGAGGCCAATGGGCAGATCTGGCCAGGATGCTGGGGTAAAACCCCTACTCTTTTTCGAAGAACATCCTGGGATTTTTAACGACCACAGAGAGTCAGGACCTCGGTTTAACGTCTCACCGTACGTTCACACCGAAGGCGGTGAGAGCGTCAAAGTCCGCTCTGGACACCCTGTCGCAAATGCTGTCTGCCTTCAGCGCTCTGGCGGCGAGAGCGTCAAAATTCGTTACACTGATCTCGTATTTAAAGAAGCCGTTGCAGCATTATCAGCAAATCACTGACATTCCCGCATAAAACATGCTTTCTAGTGTAAAACATTGCCCGCTTTTATCAGATTCATTTAACAATGGAAGATCAAACTGTTTAAGTAGTCTATTATGTGTCGATGTCTGAAATATCCTGAAGCAGCTGTACTGATTTGCTGCATGAAATTCCCGCTTTTTTAAAAAAGAAAATATATATATAAAACATTAATGCACATCAGTAACTTGTCAATAACTTTCTTAATGCATGTCCCTGTAAGAAAACATTGTAAATAACTGGAAATCTGGCGACCGCAATATTAAAACCCTTGGGAACAGCTGTGGTCGGAACCAAAGTTCACAGTGACTGTGTTATCTGGACTCGTCTCAAGAGGTGGACTTCTACATTCTGATTGCTTGCCGCCGAACCACATCATAGCTCATTACCATAAAGTTGACTTGATTTCAACTCTCTTCGACGCCCACACCGCCGAAGATGCGCCACGCTGCGCCTCGCCGCTTATCGCCACCGGCTCCTATTGAAAATGAATGACTTCCAGCTACTTTGACGCTCTCCCCACTTTTGGTGTGAACGTACAGTAATCTGAAAGACGGCACTTACTGAGCAGTATAGAGTCCCCTTCACTATACTGGGGTGTTCGGACCCACAAAGACCGCAGGTTGAGCACCCCCTGTTGGCCTCACTAACACCACTTCCAGCAGCATCCTAGCTTTCCTATGTGGTCTCCCATCCAGGTACTGACCAGGCGCAGCCCTGCTTAGCTTCAGTGGGCGACCATGTGAGAGTTGCAGAGAGCTAGCTGCCAGCAATGATTTGTTCTATAGACAAATCAAAAATATTTCAATCAAAACTGCTTAAGAGGTTTTTTTTTCCACCAGATAAAATATAGGAAATACTGTGACAATTCCTTGCTCTGTTAAACATCACTTGGGAAATTTTTAAGAAGAATTCACAGGAGGACGAATAATTTTGACTTTAGCTGTATATTCATGAATGTGTCCTTGTGTTCTGTACAAACCTCATTGGTGTTTCTTTTTATTTGTAATTTTTTAATTTACCACTGAAAATGAGCTTTAAACCGTGTCCGCAGCTGGTGCGGGCTATCCCAGCCTTTCGGCTAATGATTATGGTAAACTGTACTTCTATTGACATCTATTGTGTGTCCTGACGACCTGTTTTGCATCGCATTGAGGACACATTGTGCTCTCTTTTGAAGTATTCTCCAAGCAAAAGGCCTTTCATTTGAAAAATAACCAATTGTTCCCAGGTATCCAATTAAATGCCCCGCTCTTCATATGCTAATGAGGCCACCAAAATAAATAGTGAATAGAGATTTCGTTGTATAACACCCTCTCTGCTGTGATGGATCAATCTGCCATAGTCATCCATTTGAATTAATTATGTCGATTCTAGCGCCCCCATGTGTTAAGGAGAGCAGATGTTTATTTTTAATTTGCTCATCCTTAGGCCACGCCGTAGATAATCTAATTTTCATCAGTAGACTATTAAAAATTTTATACCTGAAAACATGGCTTTTGGTGATTCATGAAATACAAATCAAAAGCTTTCAACTAAGAGTAAAAAATACACAGAAATGTCTGTGATTAAAGATTCCTACAAAGCTGATCAAACCATGCATTTAGGTCCATTTGAACCACTTGCAGCACATTGGCTTTTTTAACCAATGGGTTAAAGGTTTGATGTATTTTACTTTACCAAATGTACAGTCTACATCGATTTTGCAGCGTTTTTTTTGTCTATGTTAACAGACTGGCAGAACTCTCTGGGACTGTTTCCAAATATCAACAATAAACCATCGATTCACAATCTAATTATTACCTTTAATCTTTATTTTAGATTCTAAAAATATCTTAATGTAAAATTAATTTCACTTTCACTTTACTTTCAACAACTTTCACTTGCTCTTTTTTTACTGGAAGGTAATGCTGTAAAATTATGGTAAAATATTTTTATGATAACAGAATCATTATATTTACTAACATACAGTTATTTCAAAGTTTTCTATGAGAAAATCAACCAGAAGAAGCCATTTAGAATGCATATGGTGATGTAAAATACTGTGGGGAACACAAGTATTGAACATGTCATGTTTTTTCTTGGGAATACTATTTCTAAAGGAGTTGTTGACATGGAAGGAGAAAGTATTGAAGTAATGAAAAATATTTAGTACTTTACATAAAAGGCTTTTTTTGGTAATGGCAGCTTAAAGATGCTTCTCATATAGAGAATGAAGTCGCATGCATTGCTCATGTCTGAGTGTTTCACAGGCTTCAACAGAGTGTAAAAATCTTGATGGTTCTGTGGGTCTCGTGACTCGTCTATCAAATCTGATCTTTAATTCGTATTTTCTATTGGATTCAAGTCAGGTGATTGGCTGGGCCATTCTACAGCTTGATTTTCTTTCTCTGAAAGCATTTGAAAATACTCATTTACAATGGCAAAGGGCAGAGGGTTACTGAAGAACTACTGAAAGATTTTAGCTGCTGTCTTTCACTGCCTTTCAACACCTTCCTTTCTTCATGTGTTCAATACTTTTTTCCTGTGCCATTTTATTTTGTTATGCATAACTTCATTAATAAACGAATTAGATTTGTTTTCTTTGCATATATGAATTTCTTTGGTTGTTACCAACATCTGGGGAAATTTCAAGTCAACAGCACCTTTAGAAATATGTTTTCTGAGAAAAATGATGACATGTTCAAAACTTATTTCCCTTGCTGTATGTATTTTACAAACAGACGGTGGCATATTTTGCGTTTTGACATAATTGTGCTAGTTCTGATTGGCCACTAGGCTAGTTTTGGAGTGCTTTTGACAAGCCATTGGGCTAGTTTTGTTGTGAAAATCCGGCAATCCATATCATTTCACTTCACAAGACTTCAATACATCATCAACAGCCATGGGTATTAATTTTGTTCTGCCTGTTTTGTTTTTGACTCACAATAGTCTCTGAATGAAGTTTAATGAATCACCATAGACCAAATTTTCAGAAAAAAGTAATCTTGGATGGCCTGAGTGTGTGTAATTTCTGGCAGAGCTGTCTCTTTAAATTCAATAACAACTCCAGCAGTGCTCAGATGGATCATGGATCTATAAATAATGCCAAATGGGTCTGTCTGTCTGTTACTTGGCAAAGGAAAACACAAACATAGCCAGACACACCCGAAGAGAACTTGTAAATGCTAAAAATGGTCTTACATATCAGCATGACGTTTCACTGGATATCTTAAATGTTAATGTTAACAATGACTGTAAAAAGCAGCTTGACATCCATGTACAGAACGTCAACCTTTATTTGATAACAGGAAGACATCAATAGAAAAGACAACAAGGTTTTCCTTAAAGGAGATGTTTAAGTACAAATGGTTTGGTGGATCAACTAAAAGCGCGAGTGCATAGAAAACTGTAACAATTCACAGTCCAATCCGACACACGTAAAAACATCCCATAGTACAAAACTGACCTGTAGTTCACATTATTTTGCGTGATCAACCGTTAGTATGGGTCAGTTCATAATTAAATAAAAAGAAATGGAGTGGAATGCCTATACAAATTGCGAATACATAAGAACGAAAGGTCTTCTCATAAATACAGCAAACATATGCTTTTCAGCCTCATGAGATCAGAAAACGCCATCTCCATGTTCTAGCAAACTAAAACAACTGTTCAGTCTATACAAGAACAGAAACCAAGAATATTAGAAGCAGGGGGAAGCATGTGTTGAAATTTCCTGTGTTTAAAACGAGTATAAAGGACTGACTGAAAAACAGGAAAGGGTAGTTTATGCCACCTGAATCATCTGGCCCACTCTGTCTTCTTCACCTTGATCCTGCTCAGCTTTCTGTGTGGAAAGAGGAAGATAAATAAAGATTCCATCAAAGCGGTGTGCTGATAGACTGGTGTTGAGAGAACTCTTACCTGTTTAAAACCATGAGATTTTTCTGCTAGCGATCAATGTGTCACTAGCTGGCCACGTTATTAGGTACACATGTACAGTTGATTGTTAATGCATGTGTCTAATCAGCCAATCATTTTGCAGCAATAGAATACTTTGGACATGTAGTCATGGTGATCTGCTGAAGGTCAAACTGAACCTCAGAATGGGCAAAAAAAATAATAATAAAGTTGGTAGAGTTGTTGCAAAACAGATAAAAAACGTGATTGGCACCTTCTGAAGATGCTTTATGGATATTCAAAGGTCAAAGGAGAATTGACTGGGTTGAGTTGATATATAGACTACCGTAGTTCAAGTAACCACTTATTACAGCTGAAGTGTACAGAAGAGTATCTCTGAACACACAACCTCAACATCAAACCTTGAAGCAGATGTGCTACAGCAGCAGAACCCACCAAGATCTAAAAGACATCTAATAGACATCTAACTATAGTCCAAATCTAGACTAGTCATCAAATGGACAGATTAGGCAGACTTCTCATGTGTGGTCATTCAATCCTGAGTATTTGATGACTAGTGTGGTTATGAAATATTGTTAGATGTCTGTTAGATTTTCACTGAGCACAAATTTAGCCTTGTTTTAGCCAATAGGTCTACATTTAGGCAACTATCAGATGTCTATTAGACTTAATTAAAATAAAATAAAAATGCTTGCTGGGAAATAAAGAGCACACCAATGATGCTCCTTTCCACTAAGAACAGAAAAACAATGTTATGATTGACAAAGACTCACCAAAATTGGTCAATAGAAAACAGAAAAAGGTTGACTGGTCTGAGGAGTCTCGAATTCTCCTGGGATGTTTGGATGGTAGGGTTTGAATTTGAGGTAAACAACATCAAATAAAAGTAGGGATCCGTCCTACCCTAAATCAACAGATCAGGCTTGTGGTGGTATAATGATCAGATGGAGTTAGCCCTATTTTCTTGCCATACATCCTTTAGGGCAATATATTCAAAAGTTATCGTTATCGCAAGTATAGTATATCCAATATGCCAAGCATTTGTGTGCTGCATGCATGAGTTGTTTATCCAGATCTGATGGGATTTTTTCTATCTTTATCCCCAGCTCACCATCAGTTTAACCTAGAGCTCAAAATAAATACTAATGCCTGAAGACAAGAGACGATAAGAATCAAAATTTCCACCAAGGTTTTCAGTCATTGGTGGTTTCATAGTATGTTCTTTTATTCAGAAAAAAACAGCTATTTACAGTTTATTTTATAATGATCCTAACATAAATAGAAAAATAATTTGTTTTTTAAGATACATCTTTATACAATATTGTTAATGCTACATTTCCCCAGTATCGTGCAGCCCTACACCACAGCCTTATTGTTGTAGACTATGTCCAACTCTTCATGACCACAGCAAACAATCTAGCGATACTACATCCAGCAGAATGTCACAAATGTCACAAAGCTCAAATCATCTCTAATGGCCTCCACAATCACCAGAACTCAATCCAATAAAGCACATTTGGGATAAGGAGCGGGAGATTCAGATCACGGATGTGCAGCCAAAGAATGTGTGCTATGCTATTATGTCTATAAAGATGAAAATCTTTAAGGAATACTTCCAACATATTAACGAATTTGTCATGGAAAATAAAGGCGGACCTTAGAGTAAAAGCAGATCCAAAGTGTACCTAATAAAGTGGCCAGCAAGTATATAGAAAATAATACTAGTAGTCAATTGTGTGAGATTTATTCATCAGTTAAAAGGGATAGTTCACCCAAAAATGAACATTCTGTCATCACATAATCTCCCTCCACTTCCAAACCAGTTAGATTTTCTTTCTTCTATTGAACACAAAAGAAACTATTTTAAAGAAAGTAACCATTGAGTTTCATAGTATTTGTTTTTCTTACTATGGTACTTTTCCTTCTTTAGATAGAACAATAGTTTTCATCTTTCTTCAAAATATCTTCTTTTGTGTTCAACAGAAGACAGAAACTCATAAAGGAGTTTAACAACGTGAGTAAACAGTGACTACATTTTTACTTTTGGGTGAATTATCACTATACCAAAATGTATATTAAAGAATACAACCCTAAATCAGCATATATTAAAAAAATATAAGGCGTTACTAACAAAGTACAAATCAAGAACAAAGGTTTATTTGCATAAAAAGAGCATGTATTTAAATCATCAGGTGACAAAACAGAAATGCAATGATAATGCAACAAGAGCCCACATACAGCCTGCTGTAAGAACACAAAACGGCAGAAAGCAACAACAAAGCCAAAGACAGAAGAGCGTTGAAGGGTACAAGCCAAGCCATACATCACAAATGAAAACAGATCACTTTGAATGGCTACTCGAGATGGTGAAAAGGAACAAATAAACACGGCGTAATACATCTCAGCATCCAGTGAGTATCACAAGCGGTCTGGGTAGAGGTTTACACAGCATGGTGAGACAAACAGCAGAAATGCAGACAGCATGAAAGACGTCAAGAGTTGAAGATTTCCTTTTAAAATAGCAGTCAGACATTTAAAACGAGACCGCCTATGTTTACATCTGAAGCTGCACAAAAATGTATGCAGGTAATTTGTGAAAAGGCAGCAGAGTATTTATGAACATGGGGACTAAGCTGTACACTGTATTTTGTTTATTGCTATGTAACAGAACATATATACTAAGTTCTTAGTATGCATGTTCAGTTTAATTGGTTGGAAATTGTCAATGAACTCACAGACAGACACGGGTCGGACATGAGTATGTCACAGACGCATGAGGTAGCTCAGGCACAGGGCCGCAGCATATGGATGATCTACATTAAATTAGATGTGTTATATAGTGAGTTGAGTCTCTTGGGTGGGACATGGGCTGGGATTGGCTAGTTTACCCCAGAGGCGGGGCAGAGGTGGCTGGCCAATGAGAGCTGAGCTCAAGCCCCTCGCTCACCTTTATGGCCTGCAGGGCCATTTCTTCCTTTTCCTTCGGAGAGAAGAAGCGTCCGCCGTCTCCACGCTTCCTGGCCATAGCGTGACGATGACGAGACTCGTGCAGGTATTTCTGGAAGGGGATGGTAAAAAAATACACACAGTTGAAGTCAGAATTATTAGTCCTCCTGAATTATTAGTCCATCTGGATATTTTTCCCGCAATTTCTGTTTAACAGAAAGAAGATTTTTAAATAATAAATAGTCTGAATAACTCATTTCTAATGACTGATTTCTTTAATCTTCACCATGATGCTACATAACATTTTACTAGATATTATTCAAGAAACTAGTATTCAGCTTAAAGCATACCCGTCAACATTGGGATGTGAAAATAAGGGATAACCCCCCCGACCCCCATTAGATTTTTATTATTACTATTATATTGTTATTATGTGTATATGTCTGTTCAAACACACACTCAAAACTCAATGTCCACTTTTACTCTGCTTCAAATCGTGTGTACAGATTCCGTTTGGGAAACAGCGTCTATCACTATAGAGTGCGTCTGACAGTCACGCACTGCTACATAAAGTGACGGTTTTGAGGATTGCACAGAAGGGGCATGCCTAAATAAAATGAAAGCACAGAGCAGACTTACATTTAAGAGCAAGGAGCGTCCCCTGGTGGTTCGGGTTATGGGTTGCGTATAGGGAGGATTGGCTCTTTAATGTTTAATTGCCACCCTTCATAGAAAGATTGAAAATAAGGGAGAAATACTGGGAAATACCCTTAGGGGATGATAGCGGTACAGAATTGTAAAACACGGGAGAATCACAGAAAAAACGGGACGGTTGACAGGTATGGCTTAAAGTGACATTTAAAGGCTTAACTAGGTTAATTAGGCAAGTTATGGTAATAAGGCAAGTCATCATATAACAATGTTTTGTTCTGTAGACAATCGGAAGAAATATTTCTTAAAGGGGCTAATAATTTTAACATTAAAACAGTTTTTAAAAAAATAAATAGTGCTTTTATTCTAGCCAAAATAAAACAAAGCTCGTTTTAAATTTCTCCAGAAGAAGAAATATTATAGAAACTCCTGTAAGAATTTCCTTGCTCTGTTCAACTGTATATATTCAGTGGGTGGCCATGCACAGTACAGGGTTATTTGCGGACATAAGACATATTATTAATATCTGTAATTATTTAATTCATACTTTGAGGGGGTGGCTACTGTATAGGGTTATTTTCATTCATCAAAAATACACATTATTAATGTTTTATAATATATTAAGTATTTGATCTTTTTGATGTACAACATATAGATATTAATCTGAGCTACACGATGGTTTAATAATGCAAAAAAAAGATAATTTTATAATAATAAAAAAATATATATAAACTTTAAATGAAGTTGAAATATGTAAATGTTGAAATTAATTGCAGTTTAATATTTTTAAGGGATTATTTAGAATAAAATCAAAGCTGAATTATTAACAGAATATCAATATCAAGCTGCAGTGTAATGATGAGTTTTATTAATTTTGTTAGTTCCCAGTACTGGGTTGCAGCTGGAAGGACATCTGCTGTGTAAAACAAGTTAGTGGTTCATTCTGTTGTGGGGACCCCTGAAGAATTAACGGACTAAGCTGAAGGAAAATTAATGAATGTATGAAATTAGTTAGTTATAACAGGGTAAGTTATATTATTGTGACATTACATAGTACTTTCTATCCTTTAAAGGAATTTTAAAAACTGCAAATGTTAGTTTTAAGACATCGCAACTGGCCAAAATGTTACAATAACAATGTATTTAATGAAATAAAAATGATATATTATATACTGTGATTGCTGATATTTTAATGCAATCAAAAATGAAAAAACTATTTAATTAACATGATACATTTAACAAAGCGAGCAAAAATAATCCTTAAAACTCTTTTGTTCTTCTCATAACTGATTAAAATATTGCATAAAAATACAAGGGTGTGATCTTGGATACATTTAGGCCCGAAATGCACTGCAATTGTTATTGAATATGCCCAATCATACGCACAGCAAAAACTATTCAAAGCCTTTGCATTCATTATACACATAGTAGCACACATATTAAAGGGATAGTTCTAGACTTACCCTCTCTTTTGCTGAAGACAAGATAAAATGATTCAAAGAAAGCTGAAAACCTGCAACCATTGACTTCCATAGTACTTATTAATCCTACTATGAAAGTTAATGGTCACAGGTTGTCAGCTTTCCTCAAAATATCTTATTTTGTGTGTAACAGATCAAATTTTAAAAAAAAAAAGTTTAGAAACACTTAACGACGAGGAAAAAGACTAAATTAGAATTTTTGGGTGAACTATCCCTTAAATGTGGAGACAAAACTTGACCCTCAAGTTTGACGTATACTTTCGCTTATGCGACTGAACTGTCATTGTTTGTGCACTTAATAAAAATGAATACAAATCCCACATACTCTTCTCTCTTTGGGTATTTTGCCTTCAGCCTCTAGTTTGGCGCGGGCTTGTCTCCTCTTGAGGATCCGATGATACTGTTTTGCATTAACATACAATGGTTCCTCCTCCAGCATCTCTGCTCCAGGAAGAGGAATGCGCTGCATGGTGGGAACCGAATTGCTACTGCCTGGAACCATCTGATTCAATAACAAACACAAAAACACACATACTAAGGTTAGAAAGCACATGGCAAGAAGTCTTGCTCAGTGGAAAAAATGATTATAAGAACTCACCATGACCATTCCTCCAGCATTGACCATGTTTCCAGCCATGGGGAGAGTGACTGTGACTGTGCCCTGACCGGTGTTGGTGGTGTTTGTGTTGGATCCAGCTGAGACTAACTGAGCTCCTGCTAAAGATGCCGCCGGAATGGTGATCATTCCTGGATGGGGAAAAAAAAAAACAATCACAGACTGAATCAGCAATGTGGGTCTAATGAAACAATCCCTAATTTAAAGGGATAGTTCACCCCAAAATTAAAATGCTTTCATTACTCACCCTCAAGTGGTTCAAAACCTTTCTGAGTTTCTTTTAATGTTAAACACAAAAGAGGATATTTAAAAGAGGATATTGAAATTGCAACCATTTGAAAACTGTAACCATTGAATTCCACAGTATTTGTCTTTCCTACTATAGATCTCATGGGTTACAGGTTTCCAACATTTTTAAAAATAACTTCTTTTGCATTCAACAGAAAAAAAGAGACTCAAATAGGTTTGTGACAATAAAGATTGAGTAAACGATGACAGAATTTTTAGTTTGGGATGAACTGTCTCTTTTATCATCACAGAAAGCACGGTTACTGTTAAAGATGGTGATAATTTGTAACATTAAGGTTGGAGCTTAACTCTCCAGGGCACTGGCCTTCCAGAACCAAGTTTGGACACACCTGATCTAAATGCATGGCATTGCAATGTTGAATGGATGACATATGGCTAACATTAGCCCATTTCACACAGTAATACCGGTAAATATCCGGAAAATTACCGGAACAACTTTACCGGTAAATTCAAAAAAGTGCTGTTCGCACAGACAAGGACGTTAACCAGACATGATTAACCAGCCACGGTTAACCATGATTAACCAGATTAACCATGATTAACCAGAGACACATCATTAACCAGACACGGCTGCGCTTGTATTTGTATACATAGAAGGGGTCAGACTTTTGTTGATGGGTTTCCTTTTGTTTAAAGCTTTAGCATTTGTGCACCTGCTTTGTCCCAGAGACATCCAAAGGCAGAAGCGCGAACTGCAGCTAAATGTTTACACATTTGACTACATTACAAATTCGGTGGATGGATAAGTATTGTGAACAACATCGACGAAAACATGAGGAACACTTTCGCATGTCGAGATGTACATAATATGTGTTTGCTGTCGCTCACCAGCTCTTTCACGTGCACACGCGTCATGAAACAGAAGCAGAGCATAAAGGTAAAAACAGTGGTTTATCATAGGTATTTTATCAATAATTTATTCCACAGTTAGCATTAATAATAAGCATAGAAACGTGATCTGACTAACATCTAGCAGCTAAATCGCTCTTTCTGGCAATGAATTCACACAGCGCAGTATTCCAGCAAATTACCGGTAATGTTACAACTTCTCTATCCGGAATATTGCAGGAACGAATTGACCGATATTTTCAAAAAGGGCCTGTTCACACATATATACCTATCTGGAAAATTGCCTGTAATTTTCCGGAAAGGTCTGTGTGTGTGAAAGAGGCTAATGTTTAATTGTAATCAAATCTAAATGACAATATTTAAATAATTTTTTTTAAAAATTTTACATTCAATGATGGATGTTACTGTTTCACTGAAAATAATTTTATACCTGCACTACATCCTTAAAGTCATGAAACAATTTTTTTTTCGAGATTTAATGTCATCCGTTAGAACATGAAAAAGTTAATAAATTAATTTCTCTGTCAATTTAGTAATTTGTTAAAGAAAAAAGGTTGCCAAAAGATTTCAAGTTCACTCAATACGATTGTTATCAATGTTTAACATTATAAATACTGTACCTCAGATTTAAAATTTTTTCATCTGGTTTATGTCGTTTCAATTAACAATGCTTTCTAAAACATTCTATCAGGAGAACAAACCTTAAACTTAACTTTTTAAACTTAAGAAATAGAGATTTAACATCTATCTTGATAATTATCATTATAGACTGTTATAAACATTTAATTTTTTTGGCCATAGTGTTTTTTTTGTGTGTTTACCCTGCTGTAGGATGGTCCCGTCTGCATTTACAGGCTGGTATACGATGGTCTGTCCTTCAGCGGTTTGAGCCACTTGCTGACCTTGTACTGTAATCTGCTGTTGACCCTTAAAAAAAGTCACAAAGCACCATCTTTATTTATCATGCACTTCATTGATGATGTGCATTTAAATAGAGTGATGCACTTTCATATTTATAATCCAATCAACAATCTGCACAAATATGATACCTGGTTCTGTCCTGCAGTGACTGCAGTCTGTGGCTGTTGAATGATGATCTGTTGAGTTTGACCCTGCTGACCCTGCAGCTGTAAAGTTTGTCCACCAGGAAGCTGGATCTGACCAGGCTGGACCAACTGAATCTGTGTAACATTGAGGTTTTTCATTTTTAATTCATCCAAAGTATCATTTATTAATTTTCTTTTCGCTTGGTCCACAGCAGAATGAACCGCCAACTATTCCAACATACGCTTTACGCAGCGGGTGCCCTTCCAGCCGCAACCCATTACTGGGAAACACTGATACACACTCATTAACCTTAACTCGTACACTACAACCAATTTAATTCATCCAATTCACTTTTAGCATGTCTTTGGACTATGGGGGAAACCGGAGTACTGAGCTTTAAAAATCTACAAAACCAGGTGTAAGCAGACAAAAATGGACACATATTTTTCTAGCTACCATGACTGCTCAGAGTTCTACAGAGTACTTAAAAATCACACTTTTAAAATATAAAAATAACCTATAAAAATTGCAAGAATAATGCTTCTTTATTGGCAAAAAAATTAAGGAGAAATTTAATTTTAATTTCTTCAGCATTTAATCAACCGGTTCCAAACATGCTGTTAAACACAAATTATGTTGGAAGCCAACAGTCGTTACATCTATTGAAAGAACAAAAACACTATTAAAATAAATGGCTGTTTTTCAAACATTCTTCAAAATATATTTTGTGTTCAATAGAAGAATAAATCTCAAACAGGTTTGGATTAAGCAGGGAAACTATCCCTTTAAGTAGTGTTGAGGAAAGTTACTTTTGAAAGTAATGCGTTACAATATTGAGTTACTCCCTAAAAAGTAACTAGTTGCGTTACTTAATTACTTTTTATGGTAAGCAATGCGTTACAGTACTTTTGAGTTACTTTTTCTGACCTGGCTGAGGCATGATCTTATTCAGAACTTTTTATTTCTTCTTTTTGTAACAGAAGAGCACTCCAACTAACAACGCACTATATAACCTACACCTAAAGTCAAGTCAGAATTATTCGCCCCACTTTGAATTTTTTTTCTTTTTTAAATATTTCCCAAATTATGTTTAACAGAGCAGGGAAATTTTCACAGTATGTCTGAAAATATTGTTTTGTCTGGAAAAAAAATGTTTGTTTATTTTCAGCAAGAATAAAAGCAGTTTTTAATTTTTTAAAGACCATTTTATGGTCAACATTATTAGCCCCTTTAAGCTATTTTTTTATCGATAATCGACATAAACCATCTTTATACAATAACTTGCCTAATTAACCTAAACGCGCCTAGTTAACCTAATTAACCTAGTTAAGCCTTTAAATGTCACGTTAAGCTGTATAGAAGTGTCTTAAAAAATATCTAGTAAAATATTATTTACTGTCATCATGGCAAAGATAAAATAAATCAGTGATTAGAAATGAGTTATCAAAACTATTATCTTTAGAAATGTGATGAAAAAAACTTCTCTCTGTTAAACAGAAATTGGGGAAAAAATAAACAGGGGGCTAATAATTCTAACTTCAACTGTACATTAAGCTTAAAAAAAACACAAATATTTTATAAAAATATTTTAGGATGTTTTCTGAGAACTTCCTTACCCCAAAGCTCTACATGCCGTATATACAGATTATTGAAAGTTTTCCTTTTCCTTTTCTTAGCTGCTTTAAAAATAATGAACACTTTCTCTCATTGACTACATGATATATTGTGACTACTTAAATTTTTATTCAGCAATTTATTTTTAAAAGCTAAATAAACTAATTAAACTTGTGTTACATTTTCAAAAAAGTAACTGAAACATTATTACTTATTTTTTAAAAGTGTTACTTTACTCGTTACTTAAAGTAATATTATTAGGTAACTCATGTTATTTGTAATGCTTTACCCCAACCCTGCCTTTAAGTATTACAGTGCATAAAGTAAAAAAAAAAAAAAAGTAAATACTGCATTTTTAACAAGTAACCGAATGTGACATTTGCTTCACACACCTGCTGCAGCCCCTGTGTACCAGATACCGGTACTTGCATAATGGTTTGACCTTGTCCTCCTGTCATGGCCTGAACCATTATGGGCTGCCCAGAAGAAGTGATGAGCTGACCGCCGCTGACTTGAACCATAAGAGGCTGCCCTTGTACCTTTGAAGAGAATGCATGAAAAAATGCATTAGTTTTATGTCAGCATTAAAACATAATTTACTTCTTAGGCTTATCAGGCTTCCAATACATCCATGAGAATAATGAAAATAATTAACTTTTAAATGCTAATTTCACGATGACATTATGGTAGACACTGAGACAATGCAAAACATAGATGCATGCAAAAAATGCAGTGCATGTGAAACGCAAAAAGTTGGTGGTGCAGCGGTTCTGGAGTTGCTGGGGGTTTGATAATGCAATTTGCAAAAAAAGCATGCTTGAAACTCATTCCTGTGGCCATTATTTGAATATATTCTTTGAATACATCTATATTTGACTACATATATAATAGCAAGCTATATTCCTAATACTGTAACAGTACTGAGAAAGAAAAAAATAAATGAGATACAAGAGTAGTAGTTGCCTTGAGCAGCTGATCCACATCTGATATCTCAAGTGCCCCTATTATGCTATTTTAAAGGTTCCTAATTTTGATTTAGAGGTCTTATATTATAGGTTTGCAACCACTCAACATTTTAATTTTCTCATTAAAGGCATTCCCTCTTTTCACAAGTGTCTGAAACTGTGGGTTCAATGTTATGGTCTCACTTGTAGGGAGAGCCTACTTTGCTCTGATTGGTCACGTGGCTCAGTCTGTTCTGACTGGTCGACTGCTTACAGTGGGTTTTGAAAACTAAATGGCTATTTCTGAAAGGCCTTATAAACATTGTGATACACTTATGAGGAGTATGGATGCACCAAAGGTTGACATTTTTAGCTTTAGGACAAAAAAATCCAGCCAAAAATATGAGCTGAAAAAAGGCTATGCTGCGGCGTTAAGCATACTGGTTCCAGCCAGTCATTGCTCAGTTTAAATAAGCTTTCACACCGGGCATGGCAAGTGCTGTGCTTTTACATGAATGACTTTTACTGAGCTCATTTTATTGGCTTGTGTTTTTGAAATCAGTATATTTTAAGCTACTTTCAATTTAAAAGTTGCTCATAAAAGAGAATAAGAGTTTCATTTAAAAAGTCTTATAAAATTACATCATATTATTTAAAAATAATAATAAATAATAATAATTTGAAAGCATTTTCGATTTTGGTTTTCGACTAAGTGCATACTGAATTTTCAGTTTTGGCTCAGAATTTTTCTTTTGGTGCATCCCTAACGATATTAGAGTTAGCATATCTATTTGATCCAGATTTCTGCTCTTTTGAAAGTGCATGCACAAGTATATTCACTTTCGCAGTGCACAAAACAGCATCTTTTTGACATGTCTGCAACACAAACCAAAGTCTTCTAAACCTGCTAAAACTACAATGCTTGAGGGCCAAAGTAGACATTGTCTGCAGTCAGTCAGTGAAGACCATAGATTGGCATTTTGCTAATTTGTTACAAACCTACTGTATATTTGGGTTTGTGCTTGAATGAAACATTTTAGAAATTCTTCTTTCTTTTATGAAACAGTAATTTATCATCCACTATGATCTTTGAAACTTTGCAGACTTTTAACATTCACTTCAAAAAAAGAAATAACCATAAAAGCATAATGGGACACTTTAACATTGCATTTGTCATTCTTCTCACAATGCAATCCATGCAAACTGGTCTCAGATCAAAAGCAATGTAAGTAGAGATGCATGCATGGAGAATTGTAGACAGCAGAGGGCCTTGGAGAGCCAACCACTACCTGAAGAACCTGCTGGGCTGCAGTCTGGCCTACCTGAGGCTCAGTCTGCAACTGCACCGCAGTCACTGTGCCCTGGCCAGAGATAAGGGACCATTACCAAACTATATACTTGACTATCACAATTCACAATACTGACAAAATCTTTTTCTTGTTCAATAACAGATTTATAAGGGAAATAAACAATACATAGTTTCTCTAACATGAGCACAATTTGGCATTGTTTGGCGAAAAAGGAAATAAATAGCTTTTTAAGCACTATTTTGAAGGCAAGCCACAAAAAAATGCCAATATTGTGTCTAAAATTCAATATGATCCTGTTGTAAGAACAATTCATTATGCTCATGCACTAATCTTTGATATTTTGACATTATAAAAAATGATACTCTTGCTTGTATGATCCTAATTTTTTTAAAGCATCTATGATTCTCAAGATGTTTTTTACAATCTTATTAAAAAACAGATTTATAAGGGAACAAAACAATGCACTGTTGCTCTAACGTGGGCAAAACTTGGCATAGTTTGGTGAAGAAATGAAAACAAATAGCTATTTTAGTACTATTTTTGATGGCAAAGCAGAAAAAATAGACAATAATGTGTCTAAAATTCAATATGCTGTCTGTTAAACTGTTATAATAAGAATTATTTGGTATTTTGATGATATTATAAAACAACATTCGGGCTTGTATGATCCTCCTCAATTAATTATTATCTTATACATTTACAAAAAATTTTTTTTTTAAACTTTTAGATTCTCAAGATGAGTCTTTCTTTCTGAAGTTTTTTTTAGAATATTGCTCAAAACAGATTGATAAGAAAACAAAAGAAATACACTGTTGCTCTAACATGGGCAAAAGTTGGCATTGTTTGGAGTGAAAACGAAAAGAAATAGCTATTTTTTGCACTATTTTTGATGGCAAACCAGAAACAAACAAACAATATTTTGTCTAAAATGTAACTTCTTTCAATATGATTTTATCTGTTGACCTATTTTAAAAAGAATTCATCATGCTTATGCAGTAATATTTGGTATTTTGACATCATGAAATGACACTCTTGCTTTTATGACTTGAATTATGGGCACATTTCAACAGGATATTTCAACAGGATATTTCTTAAGATGTGTGTTTTTTTGTCCTGTAAAGTGAGTAGCACTCCATACTTGTATCTTGCATGCTGTTAAAACAACAATTACGATATTAGAGCAGATCAGTGTTTCTCAACCACGTTCCTGGAGGACCACCAACACTGCATGTTTTGGATGTCTGCTTTGTCTGTTACACACATTACAGGTCTTTCAGTCTCTGCTAATGATCTGAATCTGGTGTGTTTGGTAAAGGAGACATGGAAAATGTGCAGAGCTGGTGGTCCTTCAGGAACGTGGTTGAGCAACACTGTAAATATCACACACCCTTAATTTGCAATTAAGCAAAAACACATTGAAAAACATTCCTTTATTCCACTGAGATGCTTTATTACTCAATACATGAAACAACTAGTACATCATTGCTGCATCTCACATCAGAACTGCATTATCTGCATCTGTAACTGACGCTTACCTGTTGTTGGATCTGTCCGCCGCTGGCCTGCACCACTATCTGCTCTCCACTAGTTGTCGTGGTTGTCGTGTACTGCTCCATGTTTGCCTCCTGACTGCTGTGGTTTACGAGTTATGAGATCAGCACGGAACAGAAGTCTGAAAAATAGCAACCGCACGTTGTTGCATTAATCTGAAATCTTACGCAACAGCACACACAACTAATGCAAGAAGCTTAAAAGATGATGCTTGTCTGACTGTTGGATTACAACATACATCAAGATTATAATATTAGTTCTAATCTTAACTTTTTTTTAGATTTCTGCATGATCTTAGAGTACATAATCAGATCCTACTCTTACATATAAATATGCATTTATTTTTACCAAACTTCAGCAAAAGATGATTGGGTGTTAAAGAAAATGGTTTCCAGGATTTACATTGTAATAATGCATTTAAAAATTCAAGGGTGACTCAAACAAAAATCACTAAAATTTACTTTGCACCACATTTTTTCTGGACTTACTGCTCTGATGTTTCCTTTGAAATACTAAATTGGATATACACATAAACAATATATAAATAAGACCATTTTTAAAGGAATAATTCATCCCAAAAAAATTTAAATCATCATTTACTCTTGCTCATGTTGTATTATATACATAAGTTGCTTTCTTCTGTTGAACACAAACTATATTTTAGGGGGAAAAATGGTTTGTTGACTTCCATAGTAATTTTTAATTCTGCTGTGGGAGTCAATTGATCCCAGCAAGAATCATTCTTCAAAATATCTTCTTTTGTTTTCAACAGAAGAAAGAAACTCAAATAGATTTTTATTTTAGTTTTTTAAAGTGAAGGGTGATTAAATGATGGCAGAAATTCATTTTTGGGTGAACTGTACCATTACTGTTATAATGTAGTTGTACAGAGTTATAACAATAACATGATACAACCACAATACTTTTATTTATTCTAATTTTAATATGAGTTTATTTTCTATACATAAAAAAGTATTTTTATTCCTACAAATAAAGCACAAAGCATCAAGACAATGTAGGGGAAACTGTAAGGATTGCAGTTTTTTTCCTCAATATGTGCCATTGTGTCCTTATTCTTCAGGTTGTGTTGTATGATTATTAAAATGTGACATTCCTACATGTTAACTATTTATGTTGTATTACATCACAAAACTATTTGCATTTAAAACACTTCAAAATGTGCACTTTAATAGCTAGCAGTAAAAAAACATTACACCGTGTTTGTATGTTCATGAAAAATGATGTCATATCTCGTCTTTATTATCAGATTTTATTCTGCTTATGAAATACATGCTAATATTCAGTATCACGGCAATGTTCGTCTATACAGTAAATCATAAGAAACGGTTAAAAATATATATTTGTATTACTAAAAGCAGAACAAAAACGCCGTGTTTGTGTTTCGGTGCTAGTTTCTGTTACCATCAAATGTATCTGTTGTTCTCCAATTTAACGCATCTCGTCTTTATATAACATACGCTTCAGTAGTGTGATAACATGCAGGTTTCTCTCAATTACAGAAGCTAAGTCTTAAATATGAATATTCGATATCCTCGTGTTTATATGTGTAAATAAACATGCGGCGGTTCGTTTTCTTTGTCTGACATTGCTTGTGCTAACGTTACATTAGCAAAGCCACCTCGGTGTTAATATGCGTAGTTTTCCGCCGAAAGCGAACCTTAAAGCATAAAATAAAAACAAATAATCTGTTTTGTTAGCCTATTTGGTTGATTTGAACCACCATACTGACATACTGTCTCCGTTTGACCGCTTCAACTCAGAAATCGTAACAAAGAGCTGCGCAAAACTGGGCCTATCTGACACGCTAGCTCTGCCTAACCAGCTCAAATAAACTATTCAACATCATTGTTTATCTTTTTAAGCACATATTGGGAGACATGCAGCCGCGTGCCGTCCACACACTGGACCTTGACATACACAATCAGTACTATTCCTGTTTATAATGATTTTAGTCATTTGGTTGGTCGGTCACACACCAATCCCCAGCTAACCGACCGAGTCCCGTCCCCTCCCAGCAGCCGCGCTCACTCACCGTCTGCTCCGCCGCCCGGTTCACCTCTGATTGGCTCCGATAGCGGCGCCTGGAGCCCAATCACACGACTCGTCTCGACCAGGAGCCAAAATGGCGCACAGAGAAAAAAACAGCGATGAACAGAAGATCTAAAGCCCCTCCCATAAGACAAAGACAACACCCCCTTCCGAGTGTCTCACAAGACATGAGAGAGTGAAAGGACAAAGCGAAATAGAGCTATTTCCACAATTTTTCACCACATACATGCATTTTATGGAACAAATCTGATATTAGAATTAGAAATAAATCTATCTTTCTATCCACCTGGTTTAACATGAATATAATTGGGATTTTCTCAGTTTTTGATAAGTTTGGCAATTTCTTGTCTTATGAACAATTTATGTCTAATTATAACTTTCCATTTCCTTTTAAAGAATTTAATGCTGTGCAAAAAGCGATTCCTTTAGGCCTAATTCAACTTCAAAATCTCACAAAATTCAAATCTCACTTAAGTTTTAATGAATATTTTATTAAAGATCCAGAGCTGAACTTAAATGGAATTAGTATATTTGATAAAAAATGTAATAATAAATACATTCGACAAATTTTCCAAAATAAAAAGTATAATGTTCCTAAGGGCAAATTTTATTGGGCATCCTTCATTGATTTAATTGACTGGAAAAAAGCCTGGTTATTGCCTCATAAATATTGCATTCCCAATAAAACAAAAGAGGTTCATTTTAAAATTCTCCATAAAATATATCCAGTGAATAGTACTTTGGCAAAATATTCGGAAGTTGATAGTTCATGTTCATTTTGTAAGTCCGAAGACGAAACCCTGATTCACATATTCTTTCAGTGTGAAAACACAAAAAGCTTTTGGAATAGCTTATATCGTTATATAAATAATTACATTGCTTCTTCCAGCCCTTTTCAACTAAAAGACATTATTTGTTTCTATAAAGGTAAAACTGATACAGCGGAGAACTACATTATTAACTTTTTTATTTTGTATGGGAAATATTTTATTCACAAACAAAAATTCTCAAACTCGCAGCCTTCATTGTCACACTTTTTAATCGAAATTGATATAGTTATTAAATCTCTTAGATTGGTCAAAAACAAAAAAAGTGATAGATTCTTGGATCATTATGATAAATATTTTGAAAATATCACAGATACATAAGTCCTATGTCCTCTTGATGTATTTGTGCTATGTATACCTCACTATTTATTTATTATTATTTTTTTTTCTTTTATTTATGCATTTATTTTTTATTTCTTCTTTAAGGTGTTAGATCTTTACAATGTTCCTTATTTTTATCTGTTAAGTTACTATCATTGTTACTATCACTGTCTTTTTGTGTAGTTCGACCTTTGTATGTTTGTTATTGAATCTAATTAAAAAAAAAATAATAATAAAAAAACAAAGCGAAATAGAAATAAACACAGAATTAATAAGCGAAGATAATCTATATGGATAATATTAATACAAAAATAATAATTGCACATGCATTAAGGTAAGAATAATTACAGAAACAAAAATGATTAACAAAAAAAGAAAAAGAAAAAAAATCAGGACTATATTTCATAATGACATTTAGTTTTATCGCTGTATTTTAATCACCAAAATGAATGTGTGTATATTTATCCATATCCATATAATGTATATGTGTTTGTGTGTGTGAATTTCCAAAATAAATAAAATATAGATATATTTCTCAAGTTATAAAAATATATATAAAAATAATGCGGAAAAATATTATGTCCTGTCATCTAGGCAAAGACAAAAGAAATTAGTTTTAAGAAATTAGCATCACACATGGAATATTTTAATAATAAATTAATAATTTTGACTTGAGCTGTATATGCACTCACGGCCACTTTATTAGGTACACCTTACTATTACCAGGTTGGACTCATTTTGCCTTTAGAACTGCCTCAATCCTTCATGGCATGGATTCAACAAGGTACTGGAAATATTCCTTAGAGATTTTGGTTCATATTGACATTATAACAATGCAAGAATGTATGGGTGTCTCCCAGTGCTGGGTTGTGGCTGGAAAGGTATCCGCTGCGTAAAACATATGCTGGATGAGTTGGCGGTTCATTCCGCTGTGGCGACCCCTGATAAATAAAGGGACTAAGCTGAAATGAAAATGAATGAACGAATGAATGACATAACATCACGCAGATGCTGCAGATTTTTCGGCTACACATCCATGATGCGAATCTCCAGTTCCACCACATCCCAAAGGTGCTCTATTGGATTGAGCTCTAGTGACTGTGGAGGACATTTGAGTACAGTGAACTCATTGTCATGTTCAAGAAACCAGTCAGAGATGATTCATGCTTTATGAGATGGCGCATTATCTTGCTGGAAATAGCTATCAGAAGATGGGTACACTGTGGTCATAAAGGGATGGACCTGGTCAGCAACAACACTCAGGTAGGCTGTGGCGTTGACACGATGCTCAATTGGTACTAATATCCCCGATGATATCCCCGACACCATTACACCACCACCAGCAGCCTGAACCGTTGATACAAGGCAGGATGGATCCATGGATCCATGCTTTTCAATCTTCTATTGTCCAATTTTGGTTTCCTGTTCTTAGCTGACAGGAGTGGCACCCAGTGTGGTCTTCTGCTGTTGTAGCCCATCCGCCTCAAGGTTTGAAGTGTTGTGCATTCAGAGATGCTCTGCTGCAGACCTTAGTTGTACTGAGTGGTTATTTAAGTTACTGTTTCCTTTCTATCAGCTCGAACCAGTCCGGCCATTCTCCTCTGACCTCTGGCATCAACAAGGTATTAGCGCCCACAGAACTGCCCCTCACTGGATACTTTCTTTTTTCCGAACCATTCTCTGTAAACCCTAGACATGGATGGAAGCGTGAAAATCCCAGTAGATCAGCAGTTTCTGAAATACTCAGACCAGCCCGTCTGACACCAACAACCATGCCACATTCAAAGTCACTTCAATCACCTTTCTTCCCCATTCTGATGCTCGGTTTGAACTGCAGCAGATCGTCTTGACCATGTCTACATGCCTAAATGCATTGAGTTGCTGCCATGTGACTAACCAATTAGAAATGTTCCATTGACGACCAGTTGGACAGGTGTACCTAATAATGTGGCCGGTGAGTGTACACACACAATAAATTATTTTAGCGTGCATTTATTTGAATGCATTTCAGTTCAATTTAAAACCATTTCCTTCAAATCAATAAGCGCAGACCGACCTCAAGAAGATTGTTTTTATTATTATTCTTGGCAGTCACATTTAATGGTACAGCATTTTACACTTTGACTTCAGAAAGTCGATCTGAAACTCGAGGACCCTTCTTTCAACATGCAAACCCATCAATGAAATGTGTGGTCCAGTCAACTATAACCCCTGAGGTATCTATTTATTATCTGTGCAACAAAAAGAAAGAAAATGCACTCGAATCAGCTTACTGACTACACATTAGCTTATTTATGAATCGTCAGTCAATACAGTCCAAAAATATACACTTTCATATTGAGATTAGGCTGATATTTAGAGATGCGTAACACTATCGACATCCTGATGAAGGATGAGTTGCTGTTCTGAATAAAACACATTTAATGTCAGCGTTAACATTAAACATTCTGTCGTTATTGAATATATTGAGACGGACCCCGCACTGCTATGTTTAATTCACTAATTAATTCACCATTTTAAGGTGCGACATATTATTAAGATGATTGAAAACTACGCAATGTGCCATTTCTTCAATCCTTTCTTGCATCACGAGACTACGTACCAAACAGAAAACAGCTTCGGTAATACTGAAATAGAAGAATTATTTGTGCATAAAAGATATGCCGAGTGCATAGTGTGTCCAAGCAAACAGAAGACAAAGTGAGAACGGATATATGGAATGATTCAAATCTAGCTAAATTATTTCCTCAAAAGTACAAACTGTTACGGATGTTAGTAGAGGTCTAGAAGTAACTATCAATGGCGAGGCGTCCAGAGAATGTTATATATTACCTTTAAAAATGAAGCATTCGTCGATACTTGCTCACATGATAAGCTCTGAGGAGGCTCTATTTTTTTTGAAGATACTACTATTTGTACAGTTGATATCAAAAAGCAGACTTCAACCAGGTTTCCTAATATATAAAATAAAGAAAAGAAGATCCTTTGGTGAAGTTTAAATACCTGATGCATGAAATAATAAGCACTTGATTCAATTTTAACTGCTCTCTTTTGTTCTTCTAAATAATACTCCAATTAGGATGGCTTTCAAAACACAACTTACTGTAGTTAAAGGAATAGTTCACCCAAATATTAACATTTACTCATCATTTACTGACCCTCAGGTGGTTTCAGATCTTTATGAGATTTGTTTTTTCTGTTGAACACAAAAGAAGATATTTTGAAGAATGTTGGAAACCGGTAACCATTGACATCCACAGTAGGAAAAACAAATACTATGGGAGTCAATGTCTTCCGGTTTGCATCCTTCTTGAAAATATCTACATGAAAGAATCTTAAAGGTTTTGTTTTTTTCTGTTGAGCACAAAATAATATAGTTTGAAGAATGTTGGAAACCGGTAACCATTGACATCCATTGTAGAAAAAAACAAATACTATGGGAGTAAATGTCTTCCAGTTTTCATCCTTTTTGAAAATATCTATATAAAAGAATCTTTATGTTTTTTTTTTTTGTTGAACACAAAAGAAGATATTTTGAAGAATGTTGGAAACTGGTAACCATTGACATCCACAGTAGAAAAAACAAATACTATAAGAGTCAATGTCTTCCAGTTTCCATCCTCCTTGAAAATATCCATGTAAAAGAATCTTTAAGGGACTTGTTTTTTTCTGTTGAACACAAAAAATATAGTTTGAAGAATGTTGAAAATCATTAACCATTGACATTCATAGTAGAAAAAATAAATACTATGGGAGTCAATGTCTTCCAGTCTCCATCCTTCTAGAAAATATCTATATAAAAGAACCTTTATGAAATTCGTTTTTTCTATTGAATACAAAAGAATATAGTTTGAAGAATGTTGGAAACCGGTAACCATTGACATCCACAGTAGGAATAACAAATACTATGGGAGTCAGTGTCTTCCGGTTTGCATCCTTCTTGAAAATATCTATATGAAAGAATCTTTATGGGTTTTGTTTTACTGTTGAACACAAAAGAATATAGTTTGTAGAATGTTTGAAACTGGTAACCATTGACATCCTTAGTAGAAAAAACAAATACTACGGGAGTCAGTGTGTTTCGGTTTGCATCCTTCTTGAAAATATCTATATGAAAGAATCTTAAAAGGTTTCATTTTTTTCTGTTGAATACAAAAGAATATAGTTTGAAGAATGTTGGAGACCGGTAACCATTGACATCCATAGTAGAATAAACAAATACTATGGAAGTCAGTGTCTTCCGGTTTCCATTATTCTTGAAAATATATTTATGAAAGAATCTTTATGGGTTTTGTTTTTTTCTGTTGAACACAAAAGAAGATATTTTGAAGAATGTTGGTAACTGGTAACCATTGACATCCACAGTAGAAAAAACAAATACTATGAGAGTCAGTGTCTTGGCTTCTTAAAGTTTCCATCCTTCTTGAAAATATCTATAGGAAAGAAACTCATCAACAAGTGGAGGATGAGTAAACGATAAATTTTCATTTTTGAATGAACCATACCTTTAAGGCTATACTTCTCAGCCACATCATTTCATTTTACGTGTCAGCTCACAAATGTGAAACACACAGCAAGAATATCAGTTTGTGCATCTCAAATACAAATATAGAGTGTGAAATCATATAAAAAGACTCTTTCAGCAGTGGATCAGCAACCTGTTCTGGGAATATGTTTCTTCATTCCTGTCCGCGTAGACAGATCTTGCCTGAATTGCTGGAAAATTGTCCCCAACTAGGCAGAAGAGTGTGTGTCAAAATCTGGTATGTGTGTAATTGTCAACACACACACACATCATGGGAAGGGTAGGCATTGTGGTTTCTCTCGTTTGATACAGTCTTATGATGGTCCATGTGTCACTCCAGAAGGTCCTGCGGATATCACAAATATAATAACAGCATTGATGAGCAGCTCATATGGAGTTCTGAAAAATACCTTACTTGGTTTTTGTAACATAGCTGGCCTTTAATTTAAACAGTCTGCAAAGTTGTTTATCAAAAAAAGTACACGATGAGTAACGATAATGGCTGCGTCCGAAACCGCATACTTCCATACTGTACAGTACGCTAAAAACAGTATGCAAGCCGAGTAGTATGTCCGAATTCATAGAATTCGAAATTCAGTGTGCGAGAAGTACCTGAATGAATTACTACATCCGGCAAGATTCTAAAGTGCGCATCCCATGCACGCTGTGCTATCCCATGATGCCCCGCGAGAGAATTCATGAATGGGAGTGAAGCGACGCAACTGACGCAGGTAGGTCACGTGACCATGACAAAATGGCGGATGTAGTACGTCCGAATTCCATTCATACTTCTCAAATTCATACTGTATAGAACGTACTTTTCTAACGGCTGAGCAGTATGTTTAAATTCAAATGCAGTACCTACTAAGAAGTAGGCGGTTTCAGACGCAGCCAATAGCTGCGTCCCAAATCGCATACTTATGCACTATTCTACGCCATTTTGTAGTATAAAAAGTGTAAGAGATGTGTTCACACTGAAAACTCTAAAAATAATAAGTGCACTTTAATTACCCGGATGACGCACTCGTTCAGACGGTAATATGAAGTGTGTAATAATGGACACTTCACGCACTCAACGGCCGCAGCTTTGCGCACGTAACGGAAGGGGCGGAGCTATCGGGCGCACATGTTAGATTACTTTATTTATTTTGGATTGTGAAAGCAAAATTCTGCTATGAGAGTGATTATAGCGCCTCCCGATGGTGAATGCGGTTATACTCATGCCAGGTATTATTTGGTATTTATGTCATTTACTTCACTAATTTGGCATCCGCCAAACGTCATCGGGGAAACGGTTTGAACTTCGGATTAGTAAAAAAGCCATTAGTGCTCCATTTGGGACAGCACTACATTCATATACTATGCTGTTGAGTGTGTAAGTGCATAAGTACATAGTGTATAGTGTGTCATTTGGGATGCAGCTAATGTCTCAAAAGAAAGAGTCGACTCTGAATCACATTAATGATTCATTATGTTTCGGAATGTTTTGACTAACACATTTGCATAATCCTGCCTGAATTAGACATTTGGACAAGCATATATTTCAGACAGGGAACAGATAAAGAAAATAAGGATTAATTTGGCCAACTGACCAATCAGAGCAGAGTTTGCTTATGGAACAAACCTCAAGCAACAAAATTATTCAAATGAACCATATTTAAAATCACTGAAAAAAAAATTACTCAAATTTTAAATCAATATTCTGAGAAACATTTGAGAGACATTTGATTTCAGACCAGACAAACCCATTGCTCAGACACTGAGTAGATACAAAAAGACCAGTGAAAAAAAGACTTGGCCAGCTGACCAATCAGAGCAGAGTTGGCTTATGGAACAAACCTCAAGCCACAAAATGATTCAAATGAAGCACATTTAAAACTATTAGAAAATGACTCAAATAATAAATCAATAATCTGAGAAACATTTGATATCAGACCAGACAAACCCATTTTTCAGAAATGGGATACAAAAATACCAAGCAAAACAGACTTGGCCAGCTGACTAATCAGAGCAGAGATTGCTTATGGAACCTCAAGCTACAAAATGATTGAAATGAACTACATTCAAAACCATTGCAAAAATGACTCAAATATTAAATTAATATTCTGAGAAACATTACAATGTTTTCTGACCGTAGAAGCATTTAAACCTATGATAGGGCACAATATAAAGGTACATTAAAAAAAGAACATTTGTAGTTAATGCTCACGCTCATGCCATCCAATTTATACCTGATTTCTTTATCCATTAGAACATGGTTTATTGTTGAAATTGTTGAATATGACTGATAATGTTCAGTTCTTGTGAAGACCGATTGTTTTGCTTTAGAAGAATTTAATATTGTTCTGAAGGTTACTAACAGTAAATTAATTAACAGTAAATTTTCCTATCTGCCTGTTAAGTGTGACGTCACACAAAGGGGCTTCCGGGTTCAAGTGCTCTATCAGACTGTATGGGGAGACTCATCAAATGGTTATAATAAACGTTTACAAAGCATTGTATTACTTTCGGAAATCACGAGCGCAATATATATATAT
>CAIGQQ010020246.1:1169248-1181909 GCA_903798035.1 Danio albolineatus | reverse complement strand
AGCTAGCGAAACGCTATGTAGGTAAACCTCACTCCTCTGACCTCAAATGGTGCTCTAGTGACAGATGCTAGAGCAAGCAACTCCCATACAAAGAATCGCAGGTTCGATCCCAGCTCAGAGCGGATTGGGTGCAGTTGGACCAGTGGGTTACATGTGGGGGCTCGTCCGGGGTGGGAGTGAGGTTTAAGGGGGGTGAGTGTAACGGAGGCCAGCTAGCAAAGCACTACGCAGGTTAACCTCACTCCTCTGACCTCAAAAGGTTCTCTAGCGACAGAGACTAGAGGCCATGGTCATGTAGGACCGCTGGGTTACAATATTATTCATGCACTTTTATAGAACCTAAATATATATGGCGTATGACAGGTTTTGTATGTTTTCTAAAAAAAGAAAAAGTTAAAAGATATTTGTACTGTACGTTTCATATCGAACACGTTCAACAAAAACACTTTTGAGGAAAGAATTGCAATTATAATATATATATTATGATATACATTGCACGTTCAGCGATGTGACTATTGTGTAGAGTCTGTGTAAACATTTTAAGCGAGTTTAAAGCATTTGGGCACAAGGAATTATTACATTTGTAGCTTTAACGAAGATGAATCATATTGAATTATGAACAGAATGATTATAAATATATATAAAATATAAAAGAAATCGCAGAAATTTAAATATTACAATGTATGTTTTTTCCAATATGGTGCAGCCCTATTTTATATTATCTCAGTATTATAGCTCTCAGAGCATACAGTAATGTACAGAAAGCTCTACTTGATCTGTGATATGGGGTGTGTGGGGTTGTGCTCCACCGCCACAAGCAGTCCTCCTGAATCCAGGATGGCATAGTGATGGGGGCCTTTCAGCGCCTGGAACCATGTGTAGCCGCCATCATCGGACACATACACGTCTGGAGAAAGCACAGAGACGGCACCTCCAACACTGCCTGAACACAAAAGCAGATGGAGAAGAGTCAGAAAAATGAGGCATGACTGTGGGATTGTCTTTTAAAACACCTACTATATTCTACCTTTGACAAAACGAGAGAATATCCCGATAACATATTGATCATTTATTACTATTTGTTTATTTGAGTTGTGATGTGGTGGGAAAATAATAGTTTTTTGACTTTTGATTGGGATGTCGTGGTAGTTTTGTGTGTGATGGTGAATGTGAGCATTAGTCACCGTGTGCCAGGACGAGTCCCACCGCGTTGGTCTCTGAGAGAGGCTGCATGGGCACATTCAGTTTCATAGAGATGCTGTAGGAGGCGTGAATATGCAGACTACACTGCAGAACACACACACACACACACACACAAAAATCACACGCATTCACATTATTCCTATTGCAGAAGACACACACAAACAGCAAAATTACACACATTATTTCTGCAATTTAAGTGCTAGTTTTCTAGAACAGATTAACTTCTATGGGAGCATTACTGAAAGCTTTTCAGTGTGTATATTGTATTTAGAAGAGTTTTAGCTCTGAGAAAGGTCTTGGAAATGTGAAATATTTCAACAACGATAATACAGTACAGCACTATTATACCAGAGTAATGTGTTATAATATCAGTTTGTCCTTTCATGGATTAAATGTTTGATAGTTTTGTGCTTTTCTTAATGTTTACACACATTAAACTGATAAGTTCAGCTCCAGCACCACTTATTATCAGCACCTGACCAAGGCTGGGGGATTTTTTTGTAAAAGTAACTACAGAAAACCCAACAACACACTACAACTGTAAAGGTGAAGAGTATAAATATAATCTAGATATTTGTAATATATAAAAACTAACTTAAAAGCAAACTATTATTGTTACTAGAAATAACCATTAACTCAGATAATTATCATATTAAAACTGCATAAATAATTTCAGATGGCTCCCAAATAAGCTTTTTTTTTTACCTGTGTAGTTTTAGTGTATATATATATATATATATATATATATATATATATATATATATATATAATTTAAGTAATTTAGTAAGTATTTTAGCATATTATATTATATATTAAATATTTCCAGTAAATAGCAACACAAAGCCACAAAAATAAACACAAAATCACTAAAACAAACAAACAAAAAACTAAGCTTATTTTTGTTACTCAAAATAAAATTTATATTATTTAAAAATACATTTAAATAAAACATAATTTTTAAAGTAAGTAAATAACTAATGATTTTCACAAAATGCTTTTTTCTTTAAATAAAATATGAATTACCTCTTATATTATAAAACATATACTTATATATTCATAAAAGAGCTTGATTTACTAAAAAAAATTGTTATAAAAAAATAAATAACAACAAACCTATTGAACATTAAAAATAAAATTACATAAAAAAATGTATTTAAAAAAATTCAATAAATTCACTATTAATTAAATTAATTACATTTAAATTCCCTAATAAAACTAAAACAAACAACAGCATTTTTGGTGATTTTTCTAATAACTAAAGCGGCAGGTTATAGTGTTATAAAGTTACACTAGAGTCTAAGCATGTTGTACAGTGCTGCAGAAATAAGATAGACAAAGCTTATTAAAAGCTAGATTGCTCCATATTTACAATTTCTGTACGTCACGGTCACGTTTTGATCTCTTTTGGTCTCAGGCAATAACATGATGCAAATTTGCAGGTCAGAGTTCACTTTGGAAAACCTTCAGGTATGAATGGAAGTCTATGGGGTGAAAAGTGCAGTGTGACTGCGCCTTAATGGTTCAGATGCTGTGTCTGTGTGTTGTTTGTTGAGTCTCTCACCTCACTGGGATGTTTAGCAGTGGAGTCACACACTCCATTCCAAGGCTTCATCAGAGGCCTCCACTCTCCTCCTTGATTAAACGTGATGACCGTCTGCACTGAGCCGTCTGGATGGAGAAGATGTTAGATTAATTGACCTCGGTCCTTTGAATTATTAGAAAATAAAGCACCTCCGGCGCAGTGACCTGGAACTGTGATGTGATCCAGATCTGCCCCGAACTACTTTAGCTGTATGTTTATCTGTTAGTTAAGCCTTTCAATGTCAATTTAAGCTGAATACTAGTATCTTGAAAAATATCTAGTAAAATATTATTGTCATCATGGCAAAGACAAAATAAATCAGTTATAAAAAAATTGTTATTAAAACTATTATGATTAGAAATGTGTAGAAGAAAATCTTTCCAATAAACAGAAATTAGGGAAAACAAATATGCAGGGGAGCGAATAATTCTGACTTCAACTGTATACAAACTCTTGATAAATGTGTGTGTTTGTGCTTACTGACCCTCGGCGAGGACGCTGGTTATATAGACACCTCTAAGGGAGGTAATGTTGGTGAAGTCAGTGTCGCCACCTGTGGTTGTGTATAAATGACGCTCCAGAGACTTGGAAAACACTATACCTCGGTCATCTGATACGTATATGGTCCCAATGCCAGAGTCTGATGGAGAAAAATAATAACTGTTACTATCAAGATTCTAATAGAACAGTTATGTTCTATTACAAACTCAAATAGTAATGTGATATTGACTGGAATATAAGAAATTGCATGGTGCAGAAAATATATTTATGAATAGTCTTTGTTTTGTTTTTGTTTTTTTACATTTGCTCATTTTTGCAAAAAAAGCTAGTGTTGTCATTGTTCAACATAAACACTTATTTATTTTGATTCTTTGAAAGGAGCATGAATTAAATTAAACAAAATATACAATAAAAAAACTTTATTCAAAAACAATTTTAATAATAAAAAGTGCCCTTACTAATATTTTTCAAATAATCGTATGAAATAAATTACAAAACACAAACATTTGATGAGAACAAATGCAAAAAAGACATTTCAAAAACAATTTAGGAAATAACCGCCCAAATAAAAATAAAAACTGATGTTTGAATGTAAAATAGCTAAAAGCTAATAAAATATTTTTAAATCTACTGAAATGTAAATAAATGAAAGCTATTAGTAAACAATGTAAAAGTAAACTTAACTCAAATTAATGTAAATTTAACCACACTGTTGTTTATTATCAATGTGCTTTATAATTAGATTAATTAAATCATTTAATAGAAAAATAAAAATATAAACTATTTCAAAATATGAATAAATACCATACTAAAAATTCTATAAACATATAGACACACATTCAAACATATACATACATATACATATATACATAGATGGATGGACGGATGGATGGCTAGATATTTCAGCAAATACATGGATACTGCATAGCAACATTATTATTTCTGAATATTAAAGATTTATGATAATAAACAATAAACACTGCTTCACCTCCAGGTTCGTCTACATGCATGAAGACCATATCATTGTTTGCAGCTAAAATGGAGTAGAACTGTTCTTGGCCAACAGTGGGCAGCTGAGCCATATCCCACGTCTCCCCCCGATCCACAGAAACATGAATCATCCGTGTGGAACCCTGGAAAAGAAGATGACAAGTGTTTTTGATTTTCTCAGGATCAGAAAATCTCAGAAATTCTCAGGATCTGAGGATGTGATTTCTCTCTAAACCCCTCCCCCTCCATGACTGTACTCTGCTCTGATTGGTCATATTTTGGGCCAGCCTGTTTAAATTGGTCAACTGCCAAAAGTATGTGTTGGAAACCAAATGCACATTAGCATATCTGAACTTCAGCTGAATATAAATTTCAACTTATATACAAATACACACGTATTATAGTTTTGAATATAGAATATGTATATATCTCCAAGTATAGTAGTAGATAGACTTTAATAAACAAATGGTGCTCCCCCTTTCCCCCTTTCCATCTGCTGTACATTTACAATATTACCCACATCTAAAACCATCAATAATGTATTTTCATTTAAAGAATTAACAATGAATCGATCCTTGATTAACCGTTAACATCCATAGAGTCTTCCTGACAACATGAACCAAACTGTCCAGTTTAGTGTACCTGTATGTTTTCAATGATCTTGGAACGTAATTATATATCATCAATACTGGTATGAATTCATAAGAGCTCACCGAATCTGTCATGATGGATGCAAAAACAAAGCGTCCACCCAGGCCGAAAGAATAAATCCTGTTTCCTATAGTTTTGAATGTTTTGCCATAGTCTAATGATTTCCTCAATTCCAGTGTCCCCCGGTCACCTGAGAGAGAGAGAGAGAGAGAGAGAGAGAGAGAGAGAAAAAACAAAAATGAACAAGAAGAAAAAAGCATCTTTTCACTTCCAAACATTGTTCAAATTATCCTGGATGTTGTACTAAAATGAAGCCACTTACTGCAGGATCCATTGGGGTTTGTGGTTAGAAAAATGGTGTCATCAATCCCCCTGAAACGAAGACAATCCAAAAATTTGTGCCAAATTAAAAAGGATGGCGACTTCAGATTTAAGCAAAAGGCATACATTTCTTCAGCGTATGAAATTAAACCAAGACTATATTCATGAGGGTTAGGACTGCGAACCTCAAAGAAATAGTTTTTGCTAAGTCTATTTGTATTTGTAAAGTACTATTGTACGGAAAACAAAACCTCAAGTATTCTGCTGAGGACATGTTTTTGTCTGAAAAAATAATTTAACAATCCTGGCTTGAAATGACAGTGAAATATGCTCTCATATGAGAATCGTGACCTCAAACTAGTTCTGTTTAGCGATTAATTGTGACTAATTGCATACAAAATATTCTTCACCGATATATGTACTTCTATTTGACTTTTATTTTTTTATACTTTAAATAATTTAACTTAATTATTTTTACCTATATATACATATATATATATAAGGATAAAGGATATCCTTATATACATATAAGGATAATCAACAGCTTGCCATTTCTTAAAGGATTTTAATGCACGACGTGGAGGCGAAGTGCACTAAAATCCTTTAACGCACGCCAAGCCATTGATTATTCCACTCAGTGAAGTTTCACAAACTAATTTGGAGAGGAGCAGGTGATATGATTGACTACAGCTGGTCCCTATTGCTAATCATTAGCTAGCCAATCGGATTATCCCAAATTTAATATAAATATCCAGCCCAAACTTCATTCCCTATCTTCGCTTTGGAACCCCGCCCCATCCTTCCCTTCTCCCTCTTCCTCAATTTTAGAATTGGGCAACACGGCGACTCAGTGGTTAGCACTGCTGCCTCACTGCAAGAAAGCCACTGGTTCAAGTCCTAGCTGAGCCAGTCGGCACTCTCTGTGCAGAGTTTACATGTTCTCCTCATGTTCGCGTGGGTTTTCCCTAGGTACTCCGGTTTCCTCCCACAGTCTAAAAACATGTGACACAAGTGCATTATAGGATCAGTCACAAGCGCTTAACGCATACATATTGAATCGATTCCTATAGAAGCATCTTATTAATTAAGCTATAGCCAAAAAAACAAACTGGGGGGCTCTCGAGAACTGCCTGATCTGGTATTCCTTCTAACGCTCATTGACCAGGCAGAAGCCCTTGGCTCATCTTGGCTTAAGGTTCTCTCCCAGGACAGCATGCCAAACCTGCTATCATAGTCAAGCATTATCTAAATGTGAACTCTTTTTTTTTATGGTTGTTTGCCAAGGTAGACATAAGTTTAAACTAGTTTTGCTCTTTGCAGTGCAATATTTGTCAATTTTTAAAGATTAATTATCTTTAAACAACAGGGATGCAAGAGATCCAGCGGCAGGTCCTGAGATGGTCTGGCCAATATAAAGCTTTGCACGGGGAAGAGCTGTTCGGGGAGCTCAGAGTCAAATTTATTTATAGACGCGCTATACTTGTACATAAACTGACGATTTGACATTAAAATAACTATATTCTTGCTTGAAAAACTCTTAAAACTTGATTTTGCAGCATAATTGATGAGTATTTTTCTAATTTTGTGGATTTCCCATCCGCCATTTACAGTCCTCATCGGTTTCCTATGCAGGTTGCTATGGTAAATTCAAATGTTTAGGACAAGCGCATTTATTTCTAACTGTGATCAAAACTGACTGGAACTACCTGTGTGTTTCAGTGAAAATAATGCACACCCTGCAACCAATCAGAATCAAGAATTTCAACAGACCATGCAATAAATGTATATATGTAGGACGTGCATTTACATATACATAATAAACATGTACAGTAACACAAAATGACATAGACAAAAAATTTATTTTGTATCTAATTAATCACGATTAATCATCCAACAGCACTACCTCAAACCAGTGCAAAGATTACAGAAATTATATTTACAATAGATCAAATAAACTATAATTAATAGGAATGTTATTAAAGCAATTCAATCTACTTCAGCTATAAGCAATAATCAAAAAGGTACATTCTTTGGCGACGTAGAAAAAAACAGATATTATTTTGTCTAAAACGCAATATGCTCAATATTAGCTTCATGTTTGTTGAAATGAATATAATGTTTGCGATCATACACACTTGCTTGTATGATATTACTTAACGTTATCATGTCTTATAAATTTAGAACAACAAACATATTTTTTGCTTCCATAATGTAATTATATAGTATAGTCATTCTAATACAGACATGATCTTTGCTCTAATAGGTTTAATCACACAGACAACACCCAAGATGAGTGCTGGGTGATTCATTGAAATAATAATCAGTTGTGTGATCAGTTGCAAATCTCCTCCAAAAGCCAGAGGGCGCTCTCATGCAATATCTATGAGGAAGAAACCCAGGAAATCCCCATAGCTTTGCATTACAAACAGAATACTAAACTGCATTCACTGATTTAGCGTGGCCGATAATCACTATGGAATTAACTATGGAATTGGAGGGATTCATTTCAAACACTTGACTGAAGTGATGAAGTAAGTTTGGAGTTATAACATTATATTAAATAGGTGTACATGGAGCATTTACTACGCAGAGCCGTAGTTCACTATCGCATTATCGCAGAAGGAATATCTCAATGTCATTATCATCTTCTTGTCATAAAATCAATGTATAATGTCAATAAATCTATTTCCGTTGCGATTTTGCGTAGCTTTTCAGTGAACTACGACTCTGTGTAGTAAATGCTGCTCCATCTGAAAGCATGTGCTGGAGATTTACTAGAACCGGCTTTGCTAATAAAATGCGCATGAAAATCACCTTCGATTATTCGCCCAGCCCTACATCAAGATATATTTTTCTTTGTTTCATTTTTTTGGGTGATGAAACAACAATAAATATCAAGCATCCTTACAATTACTGACGGTCATACCATTTCACTAGACAAACAGCCTCATGGATCTTCTTCCAGCTGGCTCCGAAGTCCTCCGACAGCCATAAGTCATACTGAAACCAGGTGAAAAGAGTGTTAGGACAAAATAGGAATAACACAAAAACAAAGTAATCTGATGTCTTACATTGATGCTGTAGACCATGAGTATGTTGCTGTCTCTGGGATTGTATATGATCTGCATTAACGGATGGAAGGGAAGCTCAGAGGTCATAAAGCTTTTGCCGAAATCAACCGAGCGGAAGATTTTGGTGACCTTCCCCTCAGCCAAATCACCTGTGAGGATCACCTGTGGGACAAATCATGAACCAGTTCACAATCTTGTATTGTGTTCAACAGGAACAAGGAAATCATGAATGTTTGAAACAAGTAAAGGGTTTGTAAATGGTAACACAATTAAACATTTTGGATGTAGTATCCCCTTAATGATTTCTGCCTATTTTGATCTGGAAGAGACGTGTATATATATAAAAAAAAGTCAATAATAATACAATTCAATTTTACAATTTCTTTAAAATTGCATTACTTTTTATTGAAGTTCAAAACTCAAAGGAATTCCAATAATGTTTTTTTTTTTGTATTTATTAGGGTTGGGTTGATAGACAATGCCATCGTCCATTGGCGATGGCCGATAGACATCTCAACGCTGAGCCAGCAACGCAATCTTCCGCCCTGCCCTCATCGCAGAAGCAGCCCGCACACAAAAAATACACTTAAGGCTAATTTATATTTCTGTGTCAAGTACACGTGCATGCTTCGACGCAGCCTGCATGTGATCGCCATAGCACACATCTCAAAAATGTAACTACATGTCAAAACAACGCGTAGTGCAAGCGCTGTGATTGGTCGACTTGGTCGCACTGACGAGTGTGGGCAGGGGTGAGAACAGCGCAAGCCTGATGGAGCGAGTGTTTATAAGTGTTGAGTCCTGTGAAGGAGCTCCAGATGGAAACTTTTTTTTTTCTGTTTACCTAATGAATAAAGCTGTTGAGCATCCGCTAGTCCGCCTCAAAATGAGCGAGTTTGAGCCACTTGTACATTAGTGTTCAGAAAAAACAAAACACCAGCAAAGAAACTCGACACAGAGGAACATAAACACCTACTGCCAGCTAGCGTTTCGGAAGTGTTATTGCAGAGGATCATAAACTGTGCGCAGAAGTATAAATGCACAACAGCCCGCGTTGCATGCGCTGTGGGTCACGCCGATGACTTGACGCAGAAGTATAAACCAGGCCGTGTTTACACTAATAAGTCTTAGTTTAAAAATGGCATTTTAGAATGAAAGCGATCCACATCCACTCTGATGTTTCATTTAGCATTTCTGAACAGCCCAACGTCCACACTATACAGCTGAAAACACACATCACGTGACCACACACACTCTTGTCATGCGCTCTACCATATGTGCACGTCTGCGCTCCAGGCAGTCAGTGGGTGCTTTGAGCACAAAACCCCTGAGAGCAGTGCACGTCGGACAGTTTATTAAGGATGTACCGCTGGATCGCGTCTCACTATAGTTGTTAAACGTGATATTTAATTAATCTTGTCTCTGTCTAACGACTCTTCAGTCTTTTGAATCTATCAGGTAACGTGTCACAGCATCAGTACACTGCTTCAGTCTTTCACTTTCACGCTAGTACTTAGTAATTTTAGCAAAAACCTCAGATACTGTTGGTTGGTTCCTGTTGGTTGTGCACCTTTTTTTCAACCAAGTTTGTCGACGCCATTATAACAACAACGGAAAAAGTGACTGACAGGTGGTAATTTGTGTGTAACTTGTATCTTTATTTATTTATGATTTGGTCATGGGTAAAACAAAGACCATGCGGGTCAGGTAGTAAAAACAGTAGGCTACAAATAATTGATTTGTTATGAATTAATTAATTATTCATAAATAATTAATTCACCACCGCCTATGATGACGATACCATTGTCCATCGCAATGTTTCACATTAGACATCGTACAATGCCAAATTGGTCGACATCACCCAACCCTAGTATTTATGATATATTTATTTAAATTTTCGTGAATAATTTTTGTGTATTTGGAAATTAAAAGAACTTGTTTTCATTATTACTATTCTAACAATTACAAAAATAACTTTTCACATTCACTTATTAATGAGACGTTGAACTGTCATTCAAAATCATTTCTATAAGTTCAATAGTATAGCAGAGAATAATGTTTCACCTTGCCGGAATTGTCGGGCCCGATTGCGATGCCGAACTCTGTCTGTATGAAGGTGTTGTTAATGAGTTCGGTGATGTCCTGAAATGTCTTTCCGTAGTCTTCACTGACCCAAAAGAGAGAACAGGCCACATCTATTAGTAACAGTTTCACCTGGTGGGATTCACCTTAAAGGGGACCTATTATGTCCATTTTACAAGATGTACAAAGCTCTGATGTTCCTAGAGTGTGTATGTGAAGCTCAAGCTCAAAATACCACATAAATAATGTTTTATAACTCTCTGAAACATCCCCTTTTTAACTATATTGTGCCATTTTGGTGACTGTCGCTTTAAATTCAAATGAGATTGTGCTTTTTCAAATTGAGCGGAGCTACATATGCCCAGGGCTGTTTCTCAAATCCAAGAATGCAGAGAACAGACTCGTGTTCTTATGAAGACCAGAAGAACGAACTCGGGAGACCGCGAGAACACAGAATGCGTCTTCTGAGAAATGAGATGCTGCGTTCTTCCTGGTGGTCACATGACCTTCACGCGTTTATAATTGGATTATTAAACTAATTATTTAAACATTACAGTATTCATACGATGCATTTTTTCCCCTTTTTTTCAATACATGCATAACATGCACAAAATCCTTACAAATATAATGCACAATACAAATAAAACAGCTTTTAATACAAATTTCAGCAAATAAACACCCTTAATGTGTTTATGCCTTTATCTTTAATGTTTACTTTCACCGTCTCATTTAGGGAAACTCCTGAAATAAATAAGTAACTCGTCGCAATGACTGCTGGGACTTCTTGAGCCAGCTCGGTGCTTAAGTCTGCAACGGTGCGTCCTCGATATGAAGAACACATCCGGAAATGTTCACGCGTCCTCCGTTCTTGCGGTCTTTAGTTTTGGAACGGAACTTCGGCTGATGATGATGACGTTACACGAGAACACGTGGGCGCAAGACTGCTGAAGAACGCATATTGAGAAACAGCCTATGTGTCAGCATAGTGGCAAATTCAAAAACAAGATTAACATCCTGTGCTGACGAGGGAGAGATGGTTACTAATGGGCAAGGCTTTCCCCCTCTGATGACACGTACGAAGGTAGAATGTCAATTGAAGTGTTTCTGCAGACTGTTTTTATCAAGTGTGATTACAACAAATGAAATGAATACATTTTACCATTATATTCACAGACTGTTGCCACACAACTGTGTTTAAACTTCTTCTAAAAGTGATTTTTGCATAATAGGTCCCCTTTAAAAATATATTTGGACTAAAAGTCAATCTTACCTTCTGTAGAGTTTGGACTGACCAAAGCGCATGATGAATAGAGGCACCTGGAATGTGGTCAAGACCAGCAGGACCTGCACACGAGAGGGACATGATGAACATTATACAGCATACACACACAAACTGGCTCTTTGTTTTTTTTTGGAGGCGATCATGGCTTATATAAAGAATCTGTGAAAGGGATAGTTCAAAAATGAATATTCAGTCATTTACTCATGCTTCGCTTGTACCTGTTTGAGTTTCTTTCTTCTGTTGAACACAAAGGAAGATATACTGAAGAAACAGCCATCGACTTCCATAGTATTTTTCACTCCTACTATGGATGTCAATGGCCGCTTTTTATTCAGCATTCTTCAGAATATCTTCTGTTGTGTTTATGACTTGTAAAAGTTTAGGACCACTTGAGTCTCTAACTCTTTCTTAGTTGTTTAGTTCAGAAAAGGATAAAAGCCAACAACATTGAAATGCACTTTATAGATAATCTTTCTATTAAAGACAACATTTCCTTAATTCTCAATCTTTTCCCCCCATGGCCCCCTATAAAGGAAATATCCATAATTGGATATAGGAAAAGCATAAAAGGGATTAATTTGTGATTATTGCTTTTGCCACTGTAATCAAGACTTTTTCATATCAAAACAGAATGGAAATCAGCTTTATTCAAAATGTATTGTGGTTTTCAAGATCTCTGGGTACATGAATATCAACATAAGAGGACAAAAGGGACTTGTACAAACGCATGCACATACGTACACACGTACACATACGTACACACACACACACACACACACACACACACACACATACACACACGTACACACAAGTACACACACACACACACACACACATACGTACACACACACCCCTGTATTAGCTTTGTATACACAAATGTGCATTATTGACTGTATTAAAATAAAATAAAATAAAACAAAACAAAATAAACAAAACAAAACAAAACAAAACAAAACAAAACAAAACAAAACAAAACAA
>CAIGQQ010020246.1:1145352-1169238 GCA_903798035.1 Danio albolineatus | reverse complement strand
CAAAACAAAACAAAACAAAACAAAACAAAACAAAACAAAACAAAAAATAAAATAAAATCATTCTTACACTACTGGTCAAAAGTTTGGGGTCAGTAGGATTTTTAAATGTTTTAAAATAAGCTTCTCCTGCTCACAAAGGCTGCATTTATTTCATTAAAAATACAGTACAAATTGTAAAATTGTGAAATGTTATTGCACTATAAAATAACTGCTCAAACGTAGATTATCATTTAATTTAATATTAAATTAAATAATAATATTAATGTAATAGTAACAAAAGCAACAATGACTGTGGTAATAGTTTCATTTGAAACTAGACACAATAAGAAAGCAGTCCTTTAAAATTTTAATAAATATTTAACAACTTAATTTTGTTACATTTAATAAATGCTGCCCTGATGAGCATAACAATTCTCTTTAAAAGAAACATTTTAAAAAATGGTAGTGTGTGTATGTATATGTATATGTACATGTATATGTATATGTATATGTATATGTATATGTACATATATATGTGTATATATATGTATATGTACCGGTCAATATATAAAGAGTTTTAATGCAAAAAACTCTGCTGTTTGATTTGTTCTTCTAAAATCAGCATTTTTCTCTGACTTCTGTGTGTAGACTCAGTAATTTTACTTTTATAGTGATCAATAAGTTCTTTTCATTGCCTTTAAAGTGAAATAACTGAACATAAACATAAAAGGCTGAGAAATTTCAGACGGCATTTAGAGGTTTAATTTTTGTTTACATTTACATAATAAGTGTATCTCAAATACAGGAAGTAGAAATAAAATAATAATATTACTGTATTGACAGTCTATTGTTTTGTTATGTCATTTGACTTTTTTTTTTAGACCATTTTTGAGCTCAAATCATATGACATTATTTGCTTAAATCCTTGTGTTTTGCTGCAAAATGCATAAATATCTTGTAAAATCTTCCCTTTTTTGATCTCAAGAACCATTGGATTGACAAAATCCTGTGAGATGACAAAACATATCCGATGTGGTTCTACACAGCACCGTTTGATCAATTCAAGTCACCTTTATTTCTGTAGTGCTTTATACTATATGTGTTTTAGTGCAGCAAAGTTGCTGTTTAACTCTCAATGTGGTTCTGTTATGTTTATGCTAACAATGCACCACATTTAGTACTATTTAGCACCATTATGTTTTCAGAGTGCCTTGACAGAGACTTAAACTCTAGCTGGGTCGAGATACTGCGTGCCTGGACTTGAGCAGAGCCACAATCTCAACCTTCACACTCATTTATCCAGAGATCACTCAAGTTCAGGCGCTTCTGCTGCAGGAAAGCCTTCTGATTGGTCAGTGGCTCGTTCTCATTTAACTCCTGTCTCTAACACTTAAAGTCAACGTGACGTAATGCTTGCTATTCATTTCAACTCTATATTGTAACACTTTTACATAAGAAGAAAGCAACAGTTAGGAATCCCCACAGTATAGATTTTGTTTGAATAAAAGAAATAAGATAAATAAAAAAGAAAGGGCTTTAAAGTGTTTATATTTATATTAAAATAAACCCATGAAAAGTAAAGCTTTAAGGTTTTTATTTTATGTAACAAAATAAATGAATAAATAAATAAATACATAAATGTCAGAGTATAATAAAAATGTGTACAAAGTAATGTATCAGTCTTAAATGTAATTTAAATTATTTTGCCATTTCTTAACTTCATATACTCTAAACAAAAACAATCAAAAATGCAATCATATTACATGACAAAATTAAACAAATAAAAAAATTAAAATATTTGTGTAGAAGTTTTCATCTTGGGTACACAAAAGAAATTATCAAATACATTAAAATAAGGATTTCCCAGAGATGGGTTGCAGCTGGAAGGGCGTCCGCTGCGTAAAACATATGCTGGATAAGTTGGCGGTTCATTCCGCTGTGGCGACCCCAGATTAATAAAGGGACTAAGCCGAAAAGAAAATGAATGAATGAATGAATAATTAAAATAAGGAAATACATTTCATATAGATTTTGACACAATAAAAATACATTTTTACCTTTTTAACAATAAGTCGAATTAATTAATAAAAAAAATAATAATTATTATTATCTTCAATAATAATAATAATAATAATAATAATAATAATAATCAAATATTATCATTAATAATTATAATAATAATACATTTATGGAACGTAGGTCAGTGATCAAATTTTGAAAAATATGTTTGTAATAATAAATTATTAATTATATATTTATTATTAATAATAATAATAATAATAATAATAATAATAATAATAATAATAATAATAATAGGGGTGATGCGTCACAGCAAAAAGGTCGCTGGTTTGAGCCTCGGCTGGGTCAGTTGGCGTTCTGAGTTCACATGTTCTCCCCGTGGTTGCGTGGGTTTCCTCCCGATGCTCCAGTTTCCCCCACAAGTCCAAAAACATGTGCTATATGTGAATTGAGTAAGCTAAATTGTCCGTAGTGTATGAGTGTGAATGAGTGTGTATGGATGTTTGCTGGAAGGGCATCCACTACGTAATGCTGGATAAGTTGGCGGTTCATTCCGTTTTGTCGACCCATGATTGACAAAGGGACTAAGCTGAAGGAAAATGAATGAATGAATGAATAATAACATTATTTATTATTGTTATTATTATTACTTCTACATTTGTATTGGTGTTTAATAATACCATACATAGTATACAATACAACATAGGAAAAATTACTGTCTTAGTTTTCTCATCTTCCCACCATCAACTCAAATTAAAATAAATAAAATTTATGAATTAAAAACAAACACGTCCTGAGAGAGAAAAAAATATAAATAAATAAAAAATAAACTGTAAAAAAAACAATTAATTAAAAAAATAATATAATATATAAATAATAATATAAATAATGATTTAAAAATAATAATTGAGCAAGTTTACAATAAAAGAGTAAAAAAATATATTTTTGTTTTTAATTGAAAACATACATGTATCTTTTTTATTCATCCATTTCCCTTTGGCTTACTTCCTCCACTCATCAGGGGTCGCCACAGTGGAATGAACCGCCAACCATCCAGCATATGTTTTACACAGCGGATGCCCTTCCAGCTGCAACCCAGTACTGAGAAACACCCATACACACTCACATGCACACACACACACACACACACACACACACACACACGCACGCACACACACACGCACGCGCACACACACACGCACACACGCACACACACACGCACACACACACACACACACACACACACACACACACACTATGGCCAATATAGTTTATTCAATTCACCTGTACCGTATGTCTTTGGACTGTGGGGGAAACCGGAGCACCCGGAGGAAACCTACACCAACATAAGGGGGACCATGCAAATTCCACACAGAAATGCCAATTGGCAAAGGCAGGACTCAAACCAGCAACCTTCTTGCTGTGAGGTCACAGTGCTAACCACTGAGCCACCATGTTGTTCTACATTAAATTGATTTAAAATTGAATTACAATGAAATTTTTGATTCTTGTTTTAATAGGGCATAAGTAATCTCCCATTTTAAACTGAATAATAAAAAAGGGATAAACTAATAATACACACTAAATGTAAAAATAATTTAAGATGATTCTATCCCAAATTGCTGTTTTTAAAAAGCAAATTGGCTAAATTTTGATTCATATTTTCCTCATACAAAAAGCTCTTCTGGGAAAATAAGCTTGTTTACCAGAACAATCCTCGTTGGAGACCCAATAAACAGTTCCCAGAAAGGTGCTAATTTCGACACCTAAAAAAGCAGCAAAGTCGTCTCCAAAGACGCTATTCTTTGAAAAGTGTTTGCGCGGAGTTAACAGAAACGTCTCGAAGTGTTGTTGTTGTTGGGTGAAGGCTGGCCTGAAGCAGTAATTACAGCTTCTGCATGTTTTACAGCTGCACTTTGGTTCAGTTCTCCAAGCGACGGATTCAGCCTCCAGTGTTGTTGGCCCTAAATGAGGGTTCGAGGTCTTGTCAAGGCAGACTCTGAAGACTCGTTCAGCCGCTGAATCTGTAATTCACTTCTTCTCGTTTCGCATTGACGTGTGATTGTAAGGCCGCATTCCTGCGAGTCAGATCATGGTGCTGACCTCAGAACAGCTTAGTGGCTAAAAGACGTGGGTTACACTGACAATTACACATTCTGTTCATTCGCTACTGGTTAGTACAAACAGTAGCAGTGACTAAAGCCCTGTTTCCATTTGGTATTAAAGGTTTAAATTTAAATTACCTCATCATTTACGTGTGGTTTTATGAGTTGTTTTCTTCTGTTGAACGCAATAGATGTATAGAGGATGGCACTTGAGTCAAGACTTTTTAATCAGTTACCCAAATGGATGACCATATTGGTGATATTCCGAAGTATATCATAATAATGAACAATAGTGTTGTCACAATTTCCAACTTCGAAACAATACCTTAACAAATGTCAATATTCAATACTATATTTGATATTCTGAACAAATTCCGCAACATTAAAAGCATGCAAATGAAGAGGAAAAATATAACACAGACATATAATGCTGATATCAAGTCCAAAAGCCAATAAATGACCAAATAAAAAAAAAACGAAGTTAGCGCAATCTTATACTTTGAAAAATATCGATATTTGATAAAATTTTTGATACTATGGGGATTAATAAGTATGCAATAAAGTAAAAAAAGTATGCAAATAAAATAAAAAGGAAAAATAACTGAAATATAATGTTCATATCAGATATATCAGCAGTCTTTAAGTCCAAAATACAATAAATTACAAAAAAAATAAAAAATTAGTGCAATCTCATACAATACTTTGAAAAATATCAATATTCGATACCATTTTCGATACCGTTGGGAACAAATTCTGCAACATTAAAAGTATGTAAATAAAGAAAAAAAGTGATAAAAATAACACAGACATATAATGCTTATGTCAGGTATGTCAGCAGTCTTTCAGGAAATAAATTACAAATTAGTGCAATCTCATACAATACTTTGAAAAATATCGATACCGTGGAGAACAAATTTCGCAACATTAAAAGTATGCAAATTTTTTAAAAGTAATAAAAATAACACAGACATATAATGCTTTTATCAGGTATGTCAGCGGCCTTTAAATCCAAAAGGAAATAAATGACTGCAATCTCATATAATACTTTGAAAAATATCGATATTCGATACGATTTTCGATACCGTGGAGAACAAATTCTGCAACATTAAAAGTATGCAAATAAAGAAAAGTAATAAAAATAACACAGACATATAATGCTTATATCAGGTATGTCAGCAGTCTTTAAGTCCAAAAGGAAATAAATGACAAATTAGTGCAATCTCATACAATACTTTGAAAAAAAGCGATATTTGATACCATTTGCGATACCGTGGAGAACAAATTCCGTAACATTAAAAGTATGCAAATAAAGAAAAAAGAAAAAATAACACAGACATATCATGCTTATGTCAGGTATGTCAGTAGTCTTTTAGTCCAAAAGGAAATAAATGACAAATTAGTGCAACCTTAAACAATACTATGAAAAATATTGATATTCGATACCATTTTTGATACCATGAGGAACAAATTCCGCAACATTAAAAGTATGCAAATAAAGAAAAAGTAATATAAATAACACAAACATATCATGCTTATATCAGGTATGTCAGCAGTCTTTAAGTCCAAAAGGAAATAAATGACAAATTAGTGCAACCTTGAACGATACTTTGAAAAATATCAATATTCGATACCATTTTCGATACCATGGAGAACAAATTCCGCAACATTTAAAGTATGCAAAAAAAAAAAGGTAAAAAATAACTGAAATATATAATGCTTATATCAGTCACATCAGCAGTCCTCAAGTTTAAAAGGTGATCATTTAAAAATAAAATAAATAAATAAACTAGTGCAATTTCATCTTATCATCCGATTAAAACAAAAGTGTTAAAATCTTTATGTTATTATTATTAATTATTCATCTCCCTGCTGGTGAGAACAGAGAGTTCGAGAGATTCAGTATCAATATTAACCAAAAGCAAGATTGTAGCATTTGGCCATTATATTACATTAACTGGTCAAATTTTGACTCACCCCTGTTCCATCTCCAACCCAGGCCAGAGACACCGAACCACTCAGGTCATTGAAGTTATGCTGGAAAAGAGACATAGAGACAGCATGAAAACCTTCACATTGACAATAAATACTGTAATGAACGTTCTCCAGATTGATAATGACACCACAGTCCCTGATGTGAAAATGACATTTTCTCTCTAAAAATAATCTTAAACAAGTAGTTTTCATGAACATCTCTGCATTTGGACTCTAAAGCGTCTTTAAATTTGAATTTTGTCCTGTCTTTCTGTCTCAGTCTTATGTAGGTTTGCTTTCAAAGCGCTGCTGTGGTGAAACTAAACACCACTGGCTGTTTTACCATAGTCCGCAGGGATGAGATTGCAGGCTGGAATCAGACTAAAAATATAAAACAAGAAAATATAATAATAATGACTGAGCACAGGCCTCCAAACCACAGCTTAACATAGCTAAATATAAAGAAACATGCAGCACAGGACAGAAAGTAGACACAAGTACAACCAAAAAGCTAATAAGGGGTAACAATACTTCCAGCAAGTTTATTCAATCATTCATTTTCCTTTGGCTTAGCCTCTGATTTATCAGAAGTCACCACAGTGGAATGAACTGCCAACTATTCCAGCATATGCTTACGCAGCCAATTTAGTTTATTCAATTCACCTGGAGGAAACCCACACCAATTGGGTCAGAACATGCAAACTCCACACAGAAATGCCAACTGACTCAGCCAGGACTCGAACTAATGATCTTCTTGCTGTGAGACAACAGTGCTAACCACTGTCTTATAACCTTAAAATGTCAGCAAAATCACCTGTTTTGTCATCACTTTAGATATTAAGCTAGAGAGTCGTTCAAACACTAGCTCTAAAGTGACATTGGTGAAGTAGCAACGGTTTTTGCTGTTCTAAAGTCAGCTGTAGATGTGAAGGAATGGCGGAAGAAAGTAGTTCCTCATACAAAAGGGTTTTTAGACTCTGTGTTTGATTTTCTTTTTTGTATACACAATTATGCTGTTGAACCGTTGTATAAACACAATATCAAACTCGTAGCAGTGCGATATGTCTGTATACTGGTGTACACTGGTGGGACACTAAGGCACTAAACGCACGCCTCCCACCTGTTTCGATGAACAGCCATATCGCACTGCTACGAGTGTGATATTGCTCATATATATCACAGAGAAACTAAATACCACAATGTCACTTTTGGTCCAATATCACGCATCCCTAACAGAAATCCAGAGTTCCTTTGCAAAGTGAGACTGCCACCTACTGCCCTGGAAAAAATAACAGAATCATAATAGTTTTCTCAGATCTGAATACACATTTTCTTTTCTTTTCTTTTTTTTTAATAATTATTTTTTCGGGGTTTTCACCTTTATTAGATAGGACAGTACAGAGAATTGACAGGAAAGCATGGGCGCAGAGCGAGGGGGAGGATCGGCATAGGACCGCGAGGCGGAATCAAACTCGGGTCGCCGTGAGCACCGGAGTGCATGTGTCGACGCACTAACCACTACACCACTGGCGCCGACTGAATACACATTTTCTGATTCAGCCCGATCTCATGAGGAAACATAAAGGTTTAACGTATTGTCAGAAAAGTGGCTGATTCATTCAAATCTACTATTCAATTCATCTGAAAACATAACTTTTTAAAAAGAGGCCTGACTCCAAACTCCACCCCTAACCTTCGCCCTCATTGGGAGATGAGCAAATCAAAGTAATATGTTCGAATGAGATCATGCAAATAAATATGATTGGGCCCCAGAATCAAAAAGCTATGAAATTACATTATTACTATTTTGTTTAGGGGTTTTCACCTTTTATTGGGATAGGATAGTGAAGGACAGACAGGAAAGCATTGGGAGCAGAGAGAAAGGAAGGATCGGGAATTGAACTCGGGTCGCTGTGAGCACCATGGTGCTATATGTCAGCTCACTTAAAGGTGCTGTGTGTAAGTTTTTGATTCCTCTAAAGCATAAAAATACTGTAATAAGTTTGCAGATATTTAGGAAACAAGCTAAGTGAACTTACGTGTTTATCTGAAAAACAATGCTGAAGTCAGATATGCTGCTTTGAAAATGTGTTTTCCATGCCGGAACGCTGTATTTGTTTTGGTCATTTTAACCTGCTAGTTTAGCCAATTATATTTCAGCACCTCGGGTTGCCTTGCTGGAAACCACATATTTCATTCATTCATTTAGAAAGGCTCTGAAAGCATGCGTCTGTGACTGAAATGTGACCTCCGGTGGACAGTAGCAAACTCCGAAATTAGTAGATTTACTTCCACAGGTTATTAATCAGCAAATTATAGAAATATTACTAATTTAAACATTAGGCGAGCAGCTTACACTAACAGCGTGTCCTAACAACAAGCTTCGTGACGAGATTTGCATTGATAAGTAATTTGGCTGTTTGCTCTAGACGAAACAAGACAGAAATTTAAATAGAGTTGTTCAGAAGCACAGAATATGCACTCACTCACAAAATGGTAAGGTTTATAGTCTATTTAATACATTTTAACCCTCTTTAAGATTATTAAATGTAGATGCTGAATCACTCATGTGTGTTCTAAGTTAAATTTCAAAGGGTTTATTTTATATTCAAGGTCTGAGGTGAACTATCTGCTGCTGCTTTCAGTATATGGCAATAAACGTCATGTAAAATGGCATTCAAACTCACATTGTTAGCATTTAGCACTGAATAAAGCACATGAAGTCTACCTGAGGTGATCATTGTAATAGTTTTCTGTTTTTCAGCTGTGAGAAACAGAAGCCGTTTCTAATATATCAATTCGAGGTGTTGGTTAGGACAAAAACTCCTTTCGGTATGGAGAATATTCCTTCTATCAGCTGCCGTTGCTTTTATTGCTTTTATCGGTTTAAATCACTCGCTCCTGTCCTCAATCTGGCAACCTGCGCTTGGGTTTGTTTTGATCCAGGAGTGCAATACCTAGATCAACCACTGGGTGTCAAACTTACTTACTTTATTTTTAACTACTATGCTATCAGTGCCGACAAAATTACAATTTTACTGCGAACACATGAAATCATTGTGAGGGTGATAGCCCAGTGGTTAGTGCACCGACATATAGCACAACAGTGCTCCAGGTGTCACGAGTTCGAATCCCGGCTCGTGGATCTTTCGCAATTCTATCCCCCTCTCTCTCCCACTTCCCTTCCTGTCATTCTACTGTCCTGTCAAATAAAGGCAAACGCGCACACACACATTAAATCACACTACTCTGCATTTTATTAGAAAAACTGACCAATTAAATAAACCGTTAAGGATTCAAAACTAATCAACAACTAGACAAAAAACAAACAAACAATGAAATTAATGTTAAATATACAAGTAAAACTATTCAGATCATTTAATGAGACAACAAGCGTGCGGATAAACATGGGCTGTGCTTAATCAGAACAATCCTGGTGATTCTAGGAAGAAAAACACAAGTGCTGGGATTTATTTTTCCACAGGGAAGCGGAACCATGTAGCGACATGCACGCAGAAACCACTGCTGATCCAACAGATGGCTGTGTCTGTGTGTGTGTGAGGGCGCATTTAAGAGGACGGGCCTGCTGTCAGTCGAGTGTGTAACCTCCCTTTCAGTTTCATTCGCTGGAATGCGAGACCCAGATGGTTTGTGTGTGTGCGCGCGTGTGTGTGTGTGAAGAACAGAGCGAGTGCCCCACATTTTCATCTGCCTCACACACTGAGAACAAGAGAGCGACTGATGTCCAAGAGATTGTGGGAGAGAAAAGGAGGGAAAATAATAAAGGGAGTCTGCGCTCACACACACGGGCTCTTTTCCAAAAGCTAGTGAGCTGCTTGGCTACTTGCTTCACAACTACATAGGCATCTGAATCTGATATGGAACCTCATAACTGGCACCATCATCTACATTGTTTCCATCCTGGTATTTTATGTGCATGTTTCTACAGGGCCTTATGAAATCCATTTGATATTTTTCCTCTTAATCCACTTTTATTTCTCTCCATTTAAATTTTTCTTCAGGAAACAAAACCACAAACATTTCGGCTCAACGCCTTCCTCTGTGTGTGGAAAAGTCTTTTTTACACTCAGAGGAAGGCGTTGAGCCGAAACATTTGTGGTTTTGTTTCCAAAAAATGTCAAATAAAACAAAAAAGGTAAAAACGCAAATGTGTAAAAGTAGTGCGAATCACTCCATCTTGAAATAAAATGAATTTTAGCAAACCAAAAAGCCTGTCCAATAAACTTAACTCATACAACAGTCAAGTTCAAGCACTTTGTTAAATTACAATTTTAGGAAACAGGTTTCATGTATAAATGTTTTACGTTTTTGTCAAATTAAATCAAAAACTAAAATGAAACCTTTTATTTTGGCGGATTGTTAAGAAGACTTTGAAAGATTCTCTGTTTCAATGACATTGTCCATGTCAAAACAATTCATATTTACATGTATCTGCGAAAACAACTAAAGAATGCTCACACAACTTCCTCCATATACAGTATTCTAAACGACAATCTCCCTGTGTACCAAAGGTTCTTACTAAAGGTTCAAGAAACCCTTGAGGCCTTTTTTTGGAAATTAAACAGATTTGTGTGTTGAGCATGTTAGGACAACATTAGCACCTGTCAGCTTTAATTGTGGGGAAAACTGGATCATTTTGAGCTTTTGTCAGCTAATTTCATCTTCCGGGTTGGAAATATTTTTGGGCGCTGAATCAAAATCAGTGACGTAGCATGAATCTGCTAGTGGAGTGATGATGCATCGGTTTCTCATTATTATTCATAGCAGAGTTTTCTTATACTATGAGAAGACCCTGCTTTGTAATTATTCATAAGAGCATGTGCCTTCCGAAGGCATGGCAAACCTGCCAAGCTGGGAGACCCAATGACTGGGTGAAATTGCGTCTGCATGGCACGGGTCGTATATGCTTGTTTTTATGATCCACAGGGTTTGTTGTATAATTTTCCCTGTGATGCTGTCAGGGCCGATACAGCAAAGATGTTGGTTTGCAGCAATCATTTTTGTCAAGAGAGCTGTACTATATTGAATAATGGTAGTCTTTTATCAGTTGAGTTCGTTACCATTCAGACCATATAACTATATAATTGCTGCTTGCAGCTGTAATTATTGTTATTATTATTTTTCTTTTGCTAATTGTTAAAACAAAATGTCCTGATACTCTTTGTATGCTTACATTCATATTTTCAATAATTATACTAAATAAAAAAATAAAAATAAAAAAACATACGGTGCGACTTTTAAAAATCCTTTATGATTGTAGCTTGTCGGACATGTATAAACATACTGTAAGATCTCAGTTATCATAATGTCAAACTGAATGACAATCAAAACACGTCAACTCATAAGACTCACCTGAGCATGCCTCACACAGGTGAGTGGGTTTGACAAACCACCTGTAGAAAACACACTCTTTCATCTCTCGGTCACTTTAACCGACACTTGCACCAGTTTTGCACATTTGCACCAGACATATTCTTACAATCACTCCATATTAGAGATGCACAATATATCGTTTCAGCATCGATATCGCAAAAATGATTATTTGCATTAGTCACATAGCGAGTATACGCAATTTTGTGTCTGGATTATAATTGATAATTTACATGTGTTTTTTGAGGCCTGTGAGTGTATGAGGATTTTATTTATTTAGCATTCAGACGTAATAACTTTGCTGCTTGTAACTTTAATAATGATGAAAATTTTAAGTTATTCATACAACAAAAACTACACAGCGTTATTTTACATTTGATCATTCAATTACTGTATACATGAATACTGTTTGAGTACTCGGAAAAACACAATTCACTGTTTATTTCAGTTGTATCTTCTTCTTTATTGTTTTTATGTAAGCTTGTAGTTTGTTTACTACATTTTATGCCCTACAGAATCCATCTAATATTATAAATTCTTTCCAAACAGAGAGATTCAAGTCATCTGGTGAAATTGGATTCTTATCGCAATATACATCGAATAACATAATATCGCAACGTTAAATTTTTCCAATATAGTGTAGCCCTACTCCATTAAACAAATACTGTGTGTATTTATACAGTATGCTAATGGTGAAGAACCGCCAATTACTCTGGGATATAAACGGCGGGTGTCCTTCCTGAGGCAACAGAGAACTGGGAAAGACTCTCTCATTTACACACACACACTCATATTCCTGAACCAAAGTCTCTCATCAAAACAATTTGTATAAATGACCTCCAGACTCACAGCAGTGTCTCAACAACACCGTGTTCCCAAACATCAGCCATCTGAACACAAGATAACATGACAGTGTTTGTTATCGTGTTTTCTCTGTAAGTCACTCTAATTATTATTATTATTATTATTATTATTATTATTATTATTATAAAACTGCAGCAGTTTCCCAGAAAGTGACGATTATGTTCTGAACACATGCTATGGAAAAGTGCTTTATTCACATTGTTTTACATAATATTTAAATTTTTGTGGAACTAACTTAAATGTGCAACTTCAGATGACATTTTGATGTTGGATTAAATGTGATATTTTTTAGATTTTAAGCAAGCACTTAAAAAGCCATTCAGATATATTCTTTTACTAGAATGGATTAAATATGCAACGATGACAATGGCAATTAATATGATACAATACAATCAATATAATACAAAAGTAGTACAAAAGTAACAATTAAACAAGTTAATTAAACAATTGAACAAAGTATAAAATGAAAAAGAAACAAGCACCACAAGATTAAATAAAATTTAATAAACTTTAAATGATACAATGATACGCAGTAAGATAATAATAATAATAATAATAATAATAATAAATGTGGAATAAAATAAATAAATAAATAAATAAATAAAATAAAATAAATTATAAAAAATAAAATAAAATTAAATAAAATTAAATAAAAATTTTAAAAAATTAAATTAAATTAAATTAAATTAAATTAAATTAAATTAAATTAAATTAAATTAAATTAAATTAAATTAAATGAATTAAATTGGCCGTAGTGTATGTGTTTGAATATGAGAGTGTAAGGGTGTTTCCCAGTACTGGGTTGCGGCTGGAAGGGCATCCGCTGTGTAAAACATATGCCGGATTAGGTGGCGGTTCATTCCACTGTGGCGACCCCTGATGAAGACTGATGAAGGGACTAAGCCGAAGGAAAATTAATGAAAAATAAATAAATTGAATTTTCAGTGATTTCTTAAAATGCTGCCTGTGTCGTGTATTCTTGTTGGAACGAATATATTCCACTAACCAGAACTGAAATAAACAAAACAAAAAACATCTTATATGGGGGAGTGACACCCCATCCGTTCCGGACTCATGTTGAGTTTCTGATCTGCTATTCTACAGTCCATATGGCCATGTTTGTCTAAGGAGGCCTCCGTCATACTCCCTTCCACAGACCACATTCTCCTGCATTTCTGTAATTCCACCCAAACCTCTGGGGATCAATGACCGTGTCACAAAATACCCCATTTCTCACTCCTGCCCAGTGATGATATCGCCTTATAATTTCTGCACATTTTTCCTTTTAAGGCGAAACATTGCAGGCTAAAACACTACTTTTCCATGCACCTGCCATTGTTTGCTTTCTGTAAAGTGTTTTTTGTTGTTGTTGTTTGTTTAATATAGTAATAATATACAAAACACACTTTCAAATGTTCCTTTTGTCACATTTGATCAATTTGTCTCTGTAAAATTAAATTATAATTAATATTTTTAAAGGTTGTTTTACTCAAAATTAGCTTTTTTAATCCGGATCTGAGCCATAAATCTCTTACATACACCAAACATCAGTTTTGCTTATGCTGAAGGCTTTTATGGAGGTATATGTTCAAATAAAGTTCGCCTTACATAGATAAATAAAATTTGATATACATAGCTTTAAAAAAAATTATTTGGTTCTATATGTTATTTTATTTATATATTATTTTTATTTTAGTTTATTAATAGTTGATTAAGGCCACACGGTGGCTCAGTTGTTAGCACTGCTGCCTCACAGCAAGAGGATCACTGGTTTGAGTCCCGACTGCGTCAGTTGGCATTTCTGTGTGGAGTTTGCATGTTCTCTCTGTGTTCGTGTGGGTTTCCTCTGGGTGCTCCAGTTTACCCCACAGTCCAAACACATGTGCTATAGGTGAACTGAATAAACTAAATTGTTCGTAGTGTATGTGTGTGAATGTTCGAGTGTATGGGTGTTTCCCAGTACTGGGTTGCAGCTGGAAGGGCATCCGCTATGTAAAAAATATGCTTGATAAGTCGGCGGTTCATTACACTGTGGTGACCCCTGATAAATAAAGGGACTAAACAGAAGGAAAAAAATGAATGAATAAATATTTGTTTATATTTCTGAATTACAGAGTGATAAAAAGTGAGTCCCCAAAATCCACTTTGTAAAAATATTTAAATAACATTTAATCTAATATTTAAAATAGAATATTTATTTATTATTCTTAATATTTAATCTTACATTAAAATAAATAAATAAATAAATAAATAGAACCAGATTTTGTTTTGTGGGCGCCATGTATGCAAATTAGAGCATGTTTAATAAAATAATGACTTTTCATCTGCATATTTAAATTACATATGAAAAAACTGTAATACGATAAAAATTGTACAAATTTCTTAACATCTATCAATCAACTGGGAAAGATTGCTGACAATTACTTGTTCACCCGATTCACCAGCAGTGTCTAGCCTTAAAGATGCTGTATGTCAGTTTTTGAGTCTTATAAAGTATAAAAATACCATGATATGTGTGCAGATGTTTAAGAAACATGCTCATACTTGTTTATCTGAAAACAATGCTGAAGTCAGATATTCTGCTTTGAAAATCTTTGAAAAGTCTCTGTTTTGGTTATTTATCCCGCTCAATGCCAGTTTAGCCAATTATATTTTAGCACCCCAGGTTGCCTTAGTGGCAAAACCACATATTTCATTCAGTCAGTAAGAAAGGTTTGAAAGCATGTGGCTGTGACCGAAATGCAACCTCAGGTGGACAGTAGCTGACTCCGAAATGAGACACAGATTCAGAGTTCCACGAGGTGGTTATTAATTAGTAAATAAAATAAATATTACGAACGTAAACATTAGGTCAGCAGGTTGCATTGAAACCCTGTGTCCTAACAACATGCTTCGTGACAAGATTTGTAGTGATATAAGTAATTTGGCTGTTTGCACCAGACGAAACAAGACAGAAATTTAAATAGTGCATATTCTGTGCTTCTGAATGGCTCTCACTCACGGAATGGTAAGGTTTATAATCTATTTAATACATATTAAACCTCTTTAACATTATTAAATGTAGATGCTGAATCACTCACATGAGTTTAGTTCTAAGTTTAATTTCAAACGGTTTATTTTATTTTCATGATCTGAGGTGAACTATTTGCTGCTGCTTTCAGTATATGCCAATAAATGCCATGTAAAATGGCATTCAAACTCACATTGTTAGCATTTAGCACTGAATAAAGCACATGAGGTGTGCCTGAGGTGATCATTGTCAGTTTTGTTGTTCAGCTGTGAGAAATAGATGCCGTTTCTAATACATCAATTCGAGGTGTTGGTTAGGACAAAATTTAAATTTTAATATGGAGAATATTCCTTCTATTGCGTGCCTTTGCTTTCATTTAGAACACGGTTTAAATTACTCGCTCCTGTCCTCAATCTGGCAACCTGCGCTTGTGTTTGTTTTGATTCAGGAGTGCAATACCTACTTCAACCACTGGGTATCAAACTTACATACTGCACCTTTAAAGTCTGTGTGAAATCAAAATTTACAATGTTTATATCGCTAGAGCACATTGGTGTTCATTAGGTGAATATTTAATCAGTGCATGTTAACTCAATGAAAAAAAAACAGGTTTGGTAATCTTCAATCAAATTCTGACCATTTGCTTCTGCGTTTGGAGTGACAGTTCTTCTCTGATGACGTCTTGTTGATGCTTCATTTACATTATTCTTAGCCACGCCCCTCTTACTGTTAGTTTACTACAAGAAAAATGATGCATAAAAAGAAAGCTCCGCCTCCTACTCAATATTATGTTTCAGGTGGAAGTACATCAACATACTGCAATAAAAGTCTCAGCAACTTCCAGTTCACACGGACTTTAATAACCCATTTTCAAACAGCATTTTTGAAACTCCCCATTGTTCTGGCCCAATGGAAATTTGCACTCTCACAATCCAAAGTGTGAACAAAAGTTTCCATGTTATCAACCTCAGCCAACATGGTTCTGATGCACGGTTCCTCACAACAGAGCCTGATTGGTTCATGTGTTTCCAGAAGAGCAAGAAGTGCTGGTCCGAAACACCTGCACAAACTCGCTGAATCTGAATAATGGCCGCCGTTTCATTCCTTGCCATATTTAAACCAGAAGGAAAGAAACACACGGACATGCCGGTCCTGGCCAACAAAAGCCAGCCTGCCAAGAATGGCCAGCAGCACGCCAACAAGTGCTCTTAAACAGAGGATTAAAGAGCGATGGGGGAACATTGTGGGGATGAAGCTTTTCTTCAGTTTGGAGAAATGAACACATCGTGAATGACTCTGAACAAGCTCTACGGCTCTGAATGCAGTCCTGTATATTAGAGCTGCGTGATATTGGAAAAACACTGACGCTACATTTTCTGTGATATAAATTGCGATGTGAATATATTTTCACAAAAGATGTAAAATAACTTTACTTGGAAAGAATTCAAACATCTGCGTAAAACATAATGAACTGTTTGCAAGCATTGATGAATACAATAGATTATACATAAAATATATATATTGTTTTGTGTTTTATATTATGTTTTTTTTTGAGGATTTAAGAACATAAACTCAACTTTAATCAAATAACACTGCACTTCATAATGATCTTCATTGTGTAGATCATTAAATACAATTTAATCTTTGTCAAATCTGTAAATTTCAGAATTTCTTGGTTTCAATTGACTTGATATCTTAGTCACAGTTCCTTAAAACACATCCAAATGAAAATCTTACACTCTATTAGGGACAAACTTTGCTATTACTCCACAAATCATGTTCTGAAATGTGCTTCCTGGTCATTATAATCACAACTCAGCGTTGCAGATGCTGGGATGTGGCTACTACAGATTCGCACATTACGATCGATGCTAAAACGATATATTGTGCAGCTCGACTATATATTCACTTCAAATATACAACATACTAATTATAATTAAAGCCAAAAATGATTTCTCAAATATACCTATGTAGAAACAATTTTAATTCTGTATACAGTACATACTGTTGTTGTTATTATTGTTATAGGAACAAAACCAGAACACCCTCTTCTCACTTTCCCCCAACCTCAAAACATCATGCAATTCTGAGAGGGCTTCACAGAGGTGAGTGGGCTTGACAAACCACCTGTAGAAAACTCTTTCATCTCTTGGTTACTTTAACCGACGCTTGCACCAGGTTTGTACCAGACACTGGGTTTGGTCGATGTGTCTAATGTGAAATTTTGTCTTTCTTTTACCCATAACCAAATCATAAATAAATAAAGATAAGTTATACACAAATTATCACCTGTCAATCACTTTTTCCGCAGGACTCTGGCATGAATAGAGTGATCTGTGTTGTTATAATGACGTCGACAAAGTTAGGTAGTGTAAAAGGTGAACAACCAACAGGAACCAACCAACAGTATCTGAGGTTTTCGTTAAAATTACTAAGCACAATCGAGAAAGTGAAAGACTGAAGCAGTGTAATGATGCTGTAACATGTTACCTGATAGATTCAGAAGACGGAAGAGTCGTTAGATAGAGACAAGATTAATTAAAGATTACGTTTAACAACTATAGTGAGGCGCGATCCAGCGGTACATCCTTGATAAATTGTCCGATGTGCACTGCTCTCTGGGTTTTTGTGCTCAAAGCACCCGCTGACTGCCTGGAGCTCGGACGTGCGCATATGCTAGAGTGTATGGTCGCGTGATGTGTGTTTTCAGCGGTATAGTGTGGACAGAGGACTGTTCAGAAATGCTAGATGAAATGCCATTGTGGACGTGGATCATTTTCGATCTAAAAAGCCATTTTTAAACTAAGACATATTAGTGTAAACAAGGCCTGAGTGTGTATTTTTCACGAGCCGGTTGCTGCTGCGACGGGGACAGGGTGGAGGATTGTGATGCCGGCTCAACATCGTGAGGTCTATCTGCCATCGATGATGGATTATGGCATCATCTGTCGACCCAACCCTACCAGACACTTTCTAAAAATCACTCCATATTGCTTTTTTAAAAAACCTAACTCTAGCACTATGAGCACTAACAGTTCCTTTGTTGGGTGTAAGGCGTTCCACAGTAACATGTATACATATTAAATTAGTTTAATTAAATGCATTTTCTTGTAAAAAAAAAAAATTGTGTATAACTGTGTACAAAATAGTTATTATTTATTTTTTACATATTTTTATTAGCTCTATAAGGGGATTTAAAAGATCCCAAACTAAATTAAGAACCACATATCTAAATGTGGTCACTTCCTTCAGGTTAGAATTACAGCATGTATCATGGTAAACCAAGAATGCCTGTCCTGTCTGCACTGCACTTTTGCGATGAATCAGCTAAGTATTCGCATCAGTGTTTGTGTGTATCTGAGTTTGTGTCTGGCTTCAGGCAGTGCTCCACAATCCTGCTCAGTTGTGTGGTCAGAATCAGACTCTACAGTATGAATCCATTAAAAAGGCTTAGAAACTGGCCACAGGTCAGCAGTGGATTGCTATGGACTGTTCACAAAGTTCATTGATACAATCAACCGATGGCCCAGTGCGGATATTTGGAGTGAAAATCCATCCTGCAGGGAGAAGAGAGCCGAAGAATATTAAACCCTGTCTGCTCTGCTAAGACTCAGATATCCTCCTCGAAAACCTAGAGAACAGTCACACGCCAGACAGACATTTTTAAGAGAAAAGTCTATCTGTATATACAATACGCTATAGAAAAATGTATAGGAAAAATTACAATCTCAACAGTTTTAATGTCAAAACCCTTGTTATGTCATTTGTACCACTTCTCTGGCATCCCAAAAACTGGGGCACTCATAAAAGGGTCATGAACTGCCTTTTTTTATTTTGTTCTGTTCTCTAAGGTCTACTTATAATGTTATCATGATCAAAAAACATTCTGATTTTAAAGTAATAGTTTTTTTCCTGTCCTGTTTGCACTGTTTGAATAGGTGTGGCGTATTGTAGAACTTAAAGTAAACACCCACTGCTGTGATTGGCTGATAGTTTTGCAAACAGTTTCCAAAAGTTTGACAAGACAGCTGTGTGTTCACTGATGTAAACTTCCGCATTTTTATTTGACAGCCTACATCCTTAATAGACAGAAGCTGCTGTGATTCAAGTTAAAAAACACATAAATACCAAGTACATATCAATCTGTAATAACAGAAAGGAAATATAGAACACAGAAATATATATTATTAGGGCTGCATGATATTGGAAAAACCTACATTGCAATATTTAAATTTTCTGCTATTTATATTGCGATTTTTCACAAGATAACAATCATTTTAGATTAATTGGGATGATTATGTAGAGGAGTGCATAAAATATAATAAACAAATTACAAGCAAAGAATAAATAAAGCAGAGCAAATATTCAAATGGAGGAGTCTAACAGTATACACGTATGATTAATATATGATTAATCTTCATTAAAGCTACAAACCTAATAATTCCTTGTGCCCAAACACTTTAAATTCGCTTAAAATGTTTACACAGGCCTTAAAGACACAAGCTCAAACTCTCACTTTATTATGGTTCATGACTGCAAAATTCTCATGTGTTCTGAACTGTTGTGCCTGATCAACTATAGTTATAGTTAGTGTATTCACATTGCATTATCGATGCTAAAACAATATACTGTCCAGCCCTATATATATGAGCAATTCTAGCGTTATGGATGTGACATTTGCAGTAAAATTCAAAGCATAAACGCACAAATAAGGTATATGTTAGCATTATATTGAAACATCTGTTTACATTTTGCAAAACAAATATACACAGAATTATGGGATCAGAAAAATATCTATCTGAAAACAACTTTTATACTTTAAATGAGGAAAATAAACAGGCGTTATGGATGTGACGAAAAAAGTTTACAGTATACAACATACTTTGTAGAAATTCTGTGAATTAAACTGCACAATCCAAAAGAAATAATGATTATTATTTGATAGTTTTATTTTAATTTACATTTTTGCATTTATGAAGAAAAAAAAACTTCATTATGGATGTGACAGATTAAAATTTCCACTTTTGAGACTTTGGTAATTCAAATATAATTGTTTGAAAACATTGACCGAGAGACCGAGATTTTTGAGTATTTGTACAGCACTGTAAAATACAAGGATACACAAAAAAAAATTGGAAGGGTTTTGCTATTTATTTAAATTAATAAAATAATAATTAAAATTCTATTTATTTATTTATTACTTAATTTTTTCATGGCAAGGTTGACATTTGCATGGAATTGCTCATATATATATTGCTATTGTGATTTTCGAAATGAATACACCGCTTTGTAAACCTTTATTATTTCCATTTCTGAAGTTTTCCCATGTGGCACCACGGTGGCGTAGTGAGTAGCACGTTCGCCTCACAGCAAGAAGGTTGCTGGTTCGAGCCCCAGCTGGGTCAGTTGGCATTTTTGTGTGGAGTTTGCATGTTCTCCCCGTGGTTGCGTGGGTTTCCTCCGGGTGCTCCGGTACAGGTGAATTGGGTAAGGCTAAATTGTCCATAGTGTATAAGTGTGAATGATTGTGTATGGATGTTTCCCAAAGATGGGTTGTGGCTGGAAGGGCCAGCATTTGTAAAACAAATGCTGGATAAGTTGGCGGTTCATTCTGCTGTGGCAAACCCAGATTAATAAAGGGACTAAGTCGACAAGAAAATGAATGAATGAATGAAAGTCTTCCCATACAGTTTGATATGCCGCTTGGACCCGGAAGCTGCTTTGCATGACATCACACTTAACAAGCGGATAATGTGGTACATTCACATTGTTTTGGCAGAATGGCTTCAATATGAGCTGCTTTCAGACTAAACAGAAAGATTTTGGCTCTGAAACTTACAGGATGTTGTTATAGTATGATGACCTTTTACATCTCAAAAGAGCAAAGAAATTCAGATTTTTCAGTTTATGACCTCTTTAAAAGTAAGACTTCTTATTGGCATCAATGAAAAACCTTTACATTCTACAAAATCATTCTTTAGGATTAAAAATGGTCCTGTAGATTACTGAAATGTTTGTCACATGCATGGCTCTTCTAGGAACTGTTCTCAGAAAAGTCCTTGAAGAAACCTTTCACAGAAACTTTATTTTGGACCTTGTTTTTTAAACAGTAGAGGGAGAAAAACCTGGACATCTCTCCTCCGTGTTGAACTTGTAAACAGTGTTTTGAACCCCAGGTCTGGCCAAGAGAAGCTTTAGACTTGATCCAAATGGCTTCACAGTCTGAAGACCAACAACAAACATGACTTCATTTCTAGACGGTGAAAAAAAAAGGGAGAATTTGGGTTTAATAAGAGACACGTCTCAAATAGAAGTGCTATTTAGACAGGTGGGTAAACGCTACCATGTGAACCGAAAACATGCACAAAAATATCCTGGAATCAAGAACTTAAAGCGTGTTTTCCTAACTGAAATGGGTAAGAGGTCAGCGTTTCGTTAGATGGAGCCGTGTTTGTGTTTTTCTTGGACTCGCATAAATAACTCCCCACTGGCACAACTTGGATTTAAACATCCAGAGCGGCCGGAGTCTTAAAAAGTGCATCCCAAAACACTTAAAGCTATCCAAACATGCGTACAGTCATAGGCTCATGCCGACTTCATTTGAAGAATCGATGGGCAGTTGTTAGAAAGACTTTATCGTGAACTCATAAAGGTTCTAATTGCTCTGGCAGATCATAAATTCCATCGAGCAACAGACGATCAGCAGCCAGTTCTCACATCGACCGACCACAGATTTCTTGCGCAACATTGTGGTTGCTCTGTTTGTACATTTTGGACTGAAACAGAGCTGGATTATTACCTCAAGCTAACCACCGAAGGCATCCTAATGACTGCCACAATGGCTCACTGACAGCTAATTATTCTAATAGCTAATTATAGCTTATTATTAATGATATTTTATTCATAACTTAGTCTATAAATTATTTTTAACTCGCTGGGTGAATGGTTGAGGTTCAATGCAGTGTTGACATTTTGATGGACATTATTAGGCACAGGAAGTCGGCAGATTTATGAAACACGTCAATAACAAGTACGAAGCTTAATAAAAGGGATATACAGTTGAATGCAAAATTATTAACCCTGCTGTGAAATTTTCTGAATTTTTCAATTATTTCCCAAGTGATTTTCAATGGAGATTAGAACACAATATTACACACATTGGTTTTAATAAATAGTTTCTAAAGATATAGTTCTTTTGTCTTTGCCATGTTGACAGTGCATTATATTTTACAAGTCATTTTATTAGACAACATTTTATTAGTCATTTACTAGTGTTCAGTTTAAAGAGCAATGTAAAGGCTTAACTAGGTCAGTTAGGTTAATTAGGTGAGACTTTTCCTGGCAAAAGTCTTGTCGTCGATCCCAGTTGTAAGAGCAACAAATAATAACTTGACTTCTAGTTGATCAATTGAAAAAGTGGCAGAAGGTAGAATCATCTGTTGAACCGCATCCCGATCATCACAAATACTGCAGAATACCTATCGGAACCCGGATGGACCCAAGATTCTCACAGACAGATTCTCAAAACATTCAGTATGGGGGTGCGTGAAAAATCTGCAGAGTGGATGGAAGCATCAACAGCCTGAGGTATCAAGACATTTGTGCTGCCCATTATATTGCAAACCACAGGAGAGGGTAAATTCTTCAGCAGGATAGCACTCCTTCTCATACTTCAGCCTCCACATCAAAGTTCCTGAAAGCAAAGATGGTCAAGATGCTCCAGAATTGGTCAGCCCTGTTGCTAGACATGAACATTATTGAGCATGTCTGGGGTAAGATAGACGAGGAGGCATTAAAGATGAATCCAAAGAATCTTCATGAACTCTGAGAGTCCTGCAAGAACGCTTTCTTTGCCATTCCAGATGACTTTATTAGTACGTTATTTGAGTCATTGCAGAGATGTACGGATGCAGTCCTCCAAGCTCATGGGAGTTATACACAAAATTATTTATTTTTCCACTGCAGCATGACTTTATATTCTATACTGTACATTATTTCTGTTAAGTGACAAGACTTTTGTCTAAGCAAAGTCAGACCTTACTGTCCTAATTAAATAATTTAAAATCAAGGCATCGTCATATTTTATTTTGGTAAAATAAGTGTAATCTAGAGGTTTTTGCCTTTCATGTCAGCAACTTCTGATACCAAATGATCAACTAGAAGTCAAGTTATTATTTGTTGTACCTAAAACTTAGGTAGGCAACAAGACTTTTGTCAAGTAGTGTAGACCAGGGGTTCTCAAACTTTTCAGCCTGTGAACCCCCAAAATAATAATGCTAGTGACTTGGGACGCCTACATTCCTCGGAGATGGTTATAAATATAGTAATGTTACACACACAACAATGGGCCTATATAAACACGAGCATTTTGACAACACAAAAGTGCAACAGTCTCTGGGATGTGGTGGAATGGGAGATTTGCATCATGGATTTGCAGCAGAAAAATCTGTAGCAACTGCGTGATGCTATCATATGAATTGATGGATGGATGGATGGATGGATGGATGGATGGATGGATGGATGGATAAATGGATGGATGGATGGATG
>CAIGQQ010020246.1:1099897-1143212 GCA_903798035.1 Danio albolineatus | reverse complement strand
ATTACTACCATGATTGTCAGAAGCTTCTGACAATCATGGTAGTAATATTTGATACACTTGTATTGTTGTTAGCTATCATTAACAATGGACAAAAACATAATACCACAAAATAAAAACTAATAAAACCTTTTCACCTGAAAATGTACAATGTTTTACTCCTAAAATATATAATATTAAACTATTACCTCTATCGTGGGTAGGGTGAGGAAGAAATGTTTCGACCTACCGTGTGAGTGTCGTTTTGTAATGTAGATTGATAGCCGTGCAATGATTTACATTGACTTTGAGCGGATTCTTCACTTCTTTTCATCTTGCCATGGTCCGGCTGCTGTAAATCTCTCAGACTGAGCAGATTTCGTGATTTGTGGCTCTTTAGAAACATGGTTTGCTCACTCCTCCAGGAGCTGCTGGGTCTCTCTTCAAAGTCCATGCAAAGAGCCACTGAGATTAATAACACCAAAACACAGCACAACACGGTGCTCATGGTTTCCGTTTAATGTGCACAAAAATCTTCTGCTTAAATATCCATAAATAGCAGGTTTGCTGGTAATTGAACAGTCCGTGCAGTGTTTACACTCTGACGCATGTCTGTAGAGCAGCCGCTGTTCCACTGCTAAACTCACGGATTGTTCAAGATTAGGACGGAACCGTCCGTTTGACACGCCCATTTTCATGAATATTAATATTGTCGCGCTGAAGTTGCTTTGGTAACCGTTTGAATGGCGGCGACTTCGCTAATGAATATGAATTAGGCTCTGACGTTTTCCAATGAAAAACGCTTAGTCGTTAATATTAATTAGACAACGCTAAACTCGGAAATTAACCAATGGGTAAGGCCAGCCGAGTATTCAACGTTGTAGAAATGGGTTAACCACGCCTTATATTAAAAAAACCATACACTCAAAAAAATTACTTTTGCTGCTTGTTACAAAGCAAGTCTGGAGATTGTTTTGAAAAACCTAATTGCTTTATGTTCAATCTACTTGAATTAGTTATGTTAACTTAATGGATTTGTGTTGGACCAACATGAATGAATTGTGTGCAACCCTGTGTTTTTTACAGTGTACTACACTATTAAAAAAAAAGTCCCGGGGGTTCCACACAATTCCTTCATGTTGTCCGAACACAAATCTATTAAGCCAACCGTTATCACTAATTTAGGTGAATTGAACACAAAACAATTAAGTTGTCCCCAAAAAACTTTTAAATTGTGTTGTTTGAACTAATTTTAAATAAGTAGTTTGAAGAAGCAGCAAAGGTAATTTTATATGTGGTGTTTAACTACTTCTCTTATTTTAGCATCATCATGAATTTAGTAATGCCTTAACCCTTTAACTGCCCGCTCTAGCAAATAGTTGACCATGTTTTGACTGTTTATAAAATGACTGTTAAAGTCACTTAAAGAATGACTGTTTTAATAATGGTGTACACTACACAGCATTGTTGGTTTACAAAATAAAAAAAAATTAAACAAACATAATCCTGTTGCACTACTACACTTGATTTTGGTTTTATTATTTAAAAAAACAAGAAAACGAGAAACACGTGAGAATCTGAAATATATTATGGCATAATTATTTAAACAAATAAAGGTGATTCAGTATTCAAAATTTTTTTATTTTGAATATCTATTTAAAAAACAATTGCTCTTACACTTCATATTTTCAGATTTTTCATAGTATATGTATTAATTCCGGTACTTTAACTGACATATCAACCATTTGGCAGAGGTTGAGATTTTAGAAAGTATGGGATGTGTTGAAATAAATGCATTGAGTGTGTTAACTAGTGACATAAGGAGTTAAGAAATGCAATCCAAAATTATTTTCTTGGTGGGGCAGTTAAAGGGTTCGTTTTATTGTAAGATTAATTATTGCACCTTGTATCATCATGGCCATCATAAAGAAAATATAAATTAAAAAAAACTTAGCATTACATTTCTGTAGTAACTATTGCATTTATTATTTTTTGCTTGATTTAAATACAATTTAATTTAGAAAATACTGCAAATTAAACATCAAATAAATGAACATTACGTTGCAGTAGGCATGGGATGTTAACCAGTTTCAAGGTTTACCAGTTTGGACAAGTCAAGGTTTTAAAATGGTCAAAATGTTCTGTTATACCTCTCCTACGTTTTTTTACGACTATTTTATTTAGTTTATTAAAGCAACGGTCTCTCCAGCAGAAAAAGACCCTCCACATAAAAAGCTACTGTTTCAAATCATTTTCAATGTTTCTAAAATTAAATTGCGTTCAATAGGGGGGGGAAGTTGTCGCTTTTTACCCAGACATTTAAAATGAACATATTTTAGAGCAATAATCACTAATACTGTGATACTGTGAAACTGTGATACTTTTATCCAAGGTTATCATACCTTCAGAATCTTATACCAGCCCATGTCTCTGTTGCAGTAAAGCATAATTAAATTAAATAATAAAATATTAAATACATGATTTTTTTTAAATATAGAAAATGTATTTTTATTTTGCTAATGATACAAATTCACTGGAGATCACACCACCTCTAATGTGTGACATTACATATATTTTTGTAATTAAATTAGCCATAAATTTTATTAGCCTATAAGCCAGACATTTGAAAGAAAAAAAATAAATCAACCCCCAATTTTTCAACAACAGTTTATTGACGCAGTGATTGGTAACAAAAAGAACCCCCCATTTAATTCAATGACAAGATCTGCTGTCCTGTGCTTGTACAGAACTATAGAAATTTTGGGACTGACAGAAGGAAAAAGAAAAGTATAAAGATTGGATTCCTGTCAGCACAGGCAAACCGTACAATGCAGTCAGAGTATTATGTATCCATTCTGCTGTGTGATGATTCACACGAAATTACACTGGATTTTCCATACTGAACATCCGCTATGCTTAGCGCAGGTTTAGATATCCTTGATGACATCCTCGAGTTCTTCTTTTGTGTACATGTGAAAGGTTTTGCCCGGCTCTACTGTGGCAAGCTGCAGGAAAGGAGAGGAAAACGTTAAATTCAATTATATTTCATATGACCAACACCATGTGAGTGCTTGCGCATCGTTACCTCAATATTGGTGGCATTGAGTTTCTCCTCCATCACTTGCTTCAGGATAGTGAGAGAAGACTTAATGGCATCCTTTAACGTCATGGACTGAAAAAGACAAAGACGTCAGTTTAGCGGGAGGAAAAAGCAACACCAATTCTTAAGTGTAACTTGTGGAATTTTGCTTGGAAGCAATTAGATTTATGAAGAAGCGTTTCGGACAGTGGCTCCTGCTTATTAGATTTCAGGGTCACATGGGCAAAGTTACACTAGTAGAGGCATGACATACTGGAATGGGCAGATGGGTGGGGCAGATTTAAAAAAAGGACTCTTATTTTCTGAGCACAGGGCTCAGTTTGATCTGTTGGGTTCTCTCTCGGGAGAAACACTTTGCTCTGAAAATACCATCCGGAAATAACCTAACATTATGGATCTGATGGATTTAGTTTAATATCTAACACACAAACAAATATAAAATATGTCTGTGTCAATAGCCTAGTTCAGTGGTTCTCAAGCTTTTTTCACCAAGTAGCAAGAAATAGTCTCTCCAAGTACCACCATAATCACCGGTATTGAAGTACAGTAGCATAGTAGGCCTTATTAAGCAGCTACAGCACTGCACAGTTCAAAAACAAGGCAGATTAATTCTTCTAATTAACAATATTTATTATTGTCAGCCACTTAAATAAAAGGTTTAGCCTATTAAAAAATCTATTTACTGATCACATCAGTGTTATCGTACACATCAAAGGGTTAAAAGTGTGTTCATTTTTTTTATTTTAATTATTCAGAGATTCCTCTGTGTAGCACTAGAAGGAAGCTTGTGTACCACTAGTGGTACCCGTACCACAGTTTGAGAACCACTGGCCCAGTGGTTAAGTGCACAGACATATAGCACCATGGTGCTCACAGCGACCAGAGTTCGATTTTCCAGCTCGAGGTCTTATGAAGACCCTTCCCCTCTCACTGCTTCCAAAGCTTTCCTGTCTGTCCTCCACTATCCTATCCCAATAAAAGGTTAAAAAAAAAATATTATTAAAAAAAACAAATATATAATATTTAAGCTATAAGTGGGAGCAGAGAGAATCTGTGGATAACTTTTGCTATTATATTTTTCCACTATAATATAATAAAAATGTGTAATAAGGGGCTGATCACACCGAATGTGCTTTTATATTCCAAAAACCAGAGGCGCACTTTGACAAGAAAAAAAAAACACTTTTTATGTCGCTAGGCAACGACTGAATCGGCTATGCATTGTGCGGGAGAGTTGCTTTTGATATTAATTTTAATATTTAATAATATAACAGAAAGCGCGCCTCTGCTTGAGTTGATTGGAGAATAAAAAAGATGCCATCAACGTAATGTGCTTTTTCCGCTCAGGGTTGACTTTTTTTTTTAACTGCGAGTGCACAATGCGCAACAGCAAAAATGCAAGGTGCAGCAGGCGGGTAAAACATGAGGCATGCAGGGCATAAGCAGCACGCAAAACACTCACGGCCGTTAGTAAACCATTTAAAAAAGGCGCCTCTCAACAAAAAGCTAGATCAGTGAGATCAGCCCCTTAAATAGAAAGACTTTGGGAGTACAGGAACTAAAAGCTCAACACATTAAATAATAATATAAAAAAATACAGTTTAACTTTAAATGTTATAATGCAAACCCAATTAGAACCACTTGTTTTGTAAGCAAAATACAACTTGTACATAAATCATACAAATTTGCATATTATTCAATAATATTACTGAAATTAATATAAAAAAATATCTTATAGCATATGTTAGTTATGCATAGTTTTTTTTAAGATAGCTTTTATGTGCAGTGTTGTGTTTGTATTTATGATTAATTTATATAGCATCGCTGTATGTCCACACATGTAACAAAATGACAATAAAGCTCGACTTGACTTGAATAAATATATTTATACACATTTACATAAGTTAATAAATAGACTCGATGGCTATGAAATCTGTGAATTTATGCGGAAACCAGATTTTACACTTGCAAAGTACACAGATTTCTGCAGATGTTTGATCATTTATGTACAATATAAGTTCTAAAGGTTTTCTGTCTTTCAGTAGATGTGTTAAGCCTGACCTGCTGAAGCTGTTTACCAAACAAGTGGTTCTAATTGTATATCTTAAAAAGTTATTTTTTATTATACACGTTAGACTTGTAGCTCCTACACAAGGAAAATCATTCCTCATAAATCTCCATTGCTTCCTTATAAATTGTTTTTTTTTTTGCCTTTAAACTAATTTCTGTGCATAAATGGCAAAACAGGTCTGCAGATTCAGTCTGACCCTGGTTATAATTTTCAGTTATTAAAATGCCCTCGTTATGACAATTTTTCATGTAGTGTGTAATACAGCTACAAAATGTCAAACATTACAGTGAATGAGAAACAGAGTATCCCCGAAGTACTTTTAACATAACAGACCCTGAACTATGTATTACTTCAGAGAAAATCAAGTGACTTAAAAAAATGTAGGGCGCACTCACACTATGCTAGCTGGACTGTGCCTGTTTACTAGATCGTTTGAGAAGTGTGAGTGCTCTGAATCGGCTCAGGTGGGGTTCAGTCAGCCGGCCCTGGCCCGGTTGGAAGAGGTGTGCCAGAGCGCGGTTCAATTAGGTCTTGGTCTTCAGTTTCGGGCTCAGGCGCGCTTTGCACTCACACTACAAGTCCGAGCCCGAAACTGAAGATGAGACGTGACTTTCATATGGATTTATTAATCATTCTTACTCTTCTATGAACATAAACTGTTGTAGGGTATTAAAGACGCACACCCCTCACTGCACGACAGCTGTACCTTCAGTAAACGGCCTAATTCCTGCAGCACGAGGACTTAATGATTGTCTATGAGCGTCAAAGGTGGCTGATTTGTTTGGCGAAATATTTGACTACGTGCCACTGCATCCCAAACGACTGAAACGATATAACTAAAGAAATCTCCACTGTGCTGAGCGAGAGCTCTTAAACTGAACAGCGCATCAACGATGACACAGGTGCAGGCCGTCAGGGGAGACGGGAGGTGGGACAAGCGTGCTTCGGCCCGGTTCAAGGCAAACTATAGATAGTGTAAGTATGCCCTTAGTTAGTACATAGCCATAATTAGATCAAAAAATGATGACATGCAGATGAATGACCAAGACGTTTATATGCAGTTTGTATTAACCTTGTGGTAAACCTCTTGAAGAGAGCTCTGAGCGCCTTCAGATGCTGAGCCGATCGCTCTTGCGTCACACTGGACAAAAGTGCCTGAGGGATCCATGTGGTATCTGTGTATATAAATATAAGAAAGGGTTGGGGTGATTAACATATATTTCACAAACCTATCAAGACTTAACGAATAAAGGAAAGAAAAAAAACATTAACAAACAAAATCACAAGGTTAGCTGTGCTTTTTAGAGTAAAGTTGCACAACTTGGCCATTATGCTTCAATACGTTTCACACATTACCATAAGGGTGTTTTCATACCTGTGTAAATTCACTTTTTCCAAAAAAGGGACTTTAGAGTGTGTTTGTTCAGGTCGCATGCAACTGGTATAACTGTTTTGTGTAATTCTTTTCTGAGGCATTGCAATAGTGATGTGAAAGATTTAATAATATTTTTTATATTTTAATATAAATCAACCTTGCTATAAAAAAGGAAAAAAGAAAACATTGTATAAATCTATATTGCTAAAAAAAAAGGAAAAACATTGTATAAATCTATTTCTCTCTAATTTCAAACATTTCACTTTTCTACTGATAAACACGCATTAATACATTCAATCTTTTTTTAAAAATGCATGCATGTGCTCCAGATGATTTGGTTTTGTTTTTTATTAAAAGAACATGCATTTGAAAAATGCCCGACGTACAAAAGCTTGATGTGAAAACGCCTTTACAGCAAGCACTACATACTTATTACTTCATAAACTTAAATGTAATAATTACACCGAAACACGTAACAATTGGCAGTGAACACTTTTTGAAAACTCTTATATCCTCTTTATACAAGCAATATTTAAACCAAAGAACTACTTACAGCTGAGGTCCTTTCTCATCCACACCTCCGAAAAGCAAAGCGACACCAAAAGGACGGCTCTAAAGACAAAAAAGGAGCATATTTATTATCAAAATACAAGAAGAGCTGTAAAGTACGGAAGTCCTAAGAGTTTCCACTTGCCATACAATTTCAACGTCGCTCATGTGTAAAGGCGGGTTCTAGGATCTGCGCCACACTAGCCATGATGGAAGAAATTGTGTTGCTTTTAGCTCTGTGAAATATGCGAAGTTTGCTCAACTTTAAAAGAATTTTTTTGAGCTGACCACTTTTCACCTCCATGTTTCCTCTGTTGTTGTTTACCGTGTCAGCGTCTCCACACACACTCTTCCTTCAGCGTCATTAAACCGTGGAGAACTACTACATTGTTGCAAGTTTCACGACGTTCAAAATGAAATGCCTCAATAAATCTAATCTGCCTGTTTACATGACATTGCATTGTCACATATCTGATTTATATCCACATATGAAAGAGGCTTAAAACCGATCTCTGAATATTTGAATGCATGCATTTTTTTGTGTTTACAGTCATAGAACAGATCCAATCTGTGTCACATAGGAGCAAAAAAAAATCTGAATTGGATCACATTTAACTGGCAGTGACAACTGGGCCTTAGTGAACGATGATATACAATCATATACATGCATTTATTCATGAACGTACATTAATCATGAGCGCAACGCAATTGGCTGTTCTGAACACCCTTAATGTGTGTAGCACGAATGAACGTCTGCATCTCTCTCAGTTCGCAGGACCATGAACACGATAAAACAAGAGAGATCTTGGGACTTCCGTACTGACGACAACTTAACCCAGACATGTCTTACCATAGCGCCAGGGTCAGCATCCTCCTCTCCAAACTGCAGAGCAAGATTGGAAACGGCTTGTGTTACGCTCTCCACAGTCATCGTCTCATTGTAAGTAAACCAATGGTTCTGCAAAAACACAAGGTGCCTTACAACATCATATTTAACATTTGAGGTAACATTGTCCTTAAAAGTGACAGACTTTCACTAACCTGTGTTTCTACTCTTGCTTTGTCAATAAGTGTTTTGGCATCAGCTATCAAGCCACTCATAGCACAGCCTACAATGAGAATAAAGCACGGTCATTCATAGCTATTTCACTACAATTATCCACAATGACAACACGTTATTTAAGCTTCGGTCTCACCAATGTGAGAGTCGATCTCTACAATCTTTTCAATGCTGCTGGGCTCCATCAAAGGGGAGGTTATTCTCTTCTCCACAGCAAGACAAACTCCCTCTGATGTCTGAATGCCAATGGCTGTGGACCCCAACTGGAAAAACACACAAAGCAAAGATAATTAGCTCCAATATTCAACCAGAGAAATGTTAATGATATATTCTGCTAATAAGAAGTATTGCATGTAATATTGGTAGTTATTACAAACTATTACAGTAACATTAGTATTGAGGTAAAGTTGGTTTTATATTCACACATTCAGCCTTTCTACTTAATAATATCGTTTCAGAAAAGTATTATTTCCAAATCTTAAATATGAAGATCATATAAGCATCCAATGACTATCAAAGTACAACATTGTTTACAGTCAATAAAATAGTGCTAATGTTGTTTTGAAGTCATACTTAAATGCCATTTTAGACTCAATGTTCAAATTAGCATGATAAACAATATGGGGACTGTTAAATGAACAATTGTGAGGATATAAGACCAGCTTTACCCCAATATGTTAGTTAGTAAATCTTGTTTTACCTTGATGGCTTCAATGGCATATTCAACTTGGAAAAGTCTTCCTTCTGGTGAGAAAGTGTTTACTCCTCTGAGGACGGAAACAGAAGTGTTAATATGATATAATGCCTATATTTATAATGTCATTCATTCTTTTTAATGACTTGTATAGTTCATACAGTGAGTATTTTATTTGGCAAAACAAAACTGAAAGTGAAAGTTCTAAGACAAGATGGTGGAATAACATGGTTTGGATTTATTATTGTCTCGAAGAGATGCGTCTAAATGAAATTGAAAATAAGCCATAATTTAAGTAACGACATGAAACAAGCGAATGAAAGACATTCAAAGCAGTTAAACATACAGCACAAATATAATCTATATCTCACCTGTCATACTCTGATCTTGTCAGGAACATGTTGAAACTCAAATCTACGTGAAATCAAACAACAAATGTTAAATAAGACTTGGATTAGACAACTTCAACTGCAGTGAAGTAGCATAAAACACAACAGCTCGCTTGCTCGCTAAGTAGCGGCGATGTTGGCATTGGAGCTCTTATCCAATCAGAGAGCATCTTTGGTTCCACTGATTGGACAGCTTTGAGATGAAAGGCGGGCGTAAGAGTCTACTGTCTTTTTGATTGGCCGATCCACCCTTCACTCAATGACAAGGCATGTTTCATTTCAACCAAGTCATTCATATGTAAGATATTTACAAACATATTTACGTTAATTTATGTACTTTTAAAAACATATAAAGTCCTCAATAAGCAGTTTGGACAACAGGTTTATATTAATTGTGCTCTTTATTTTGATAAAAACCATGTGGGAGCATATACACATGAGCATCTGCCGTTAGCTAACCGGTTTACTGCTAAATAAACAGCACGCGTGCCGCTAAAATAACTTTATATAATAACCGGTGTTGTTTCAAATGCTGTGGTCTCCAGATCTGCGATTTACTGCAGTAAAGCACAGCATGATAGAAGTACGATTTGAATTTCTTACCTTCTGCAGTGGAGGGTGAGTTTGCTAGTTTCAACAGTACAGGAAGTGTTCATTCGTCCCCGTTCGACCAAAACACTGCAAGCCAACTTTAGGTTCCTAGGTTCCTACCCTGCTGAGTTCAACAGTAGTGTACCACAGCAGAGTGGTTATGATTGCTCGTCACGGTTTATTGTGACATATGGCGATCGCTGCGTGTAGTCTTTTGTTCGAGATGTATTTCAAATACTTAATTATTAATCGCTACAGTCTGTTTCTTCTTTATTCGTGTATTTATGCCATTCCATCCCCTTATCGATGTTGTACACTAGCTCAAATATACACAAGCGCAATACATTTTTGTCGAAGTTCAAATATGAGACGCCACATTTTAGTGTGTACATCAAAGTAATACATTTTCTTCATGTTTCACATAACCTTTGTGAAAAAAATTGTCATTCATTGTAACAAATACATTTATGCCAGAGATTCCCAATAGGCGTGGTGCAGTGTGTAGCACAAGCGCCTCACAGCAAGAAGTTCACTGGTTCGAGGCTTGGCTGGGTCAGTTGGCATTTCTGTGTGGCGTTTGCATGTTCTCCCCGTGTTGGTGTGGGTGTTTCCCTCACAAGTCCAAAGACATGTAGGTGAATTGGGTAGGCTAAATTGTTTCCCAGTGTTGGGTTGCAGCTGGAAGGGCATCCACTACATATGCTGGATAAGTTGATGGATCATTCCACTGTGGCGACCCCAAATTAATAAAGGGACTAAGTTGAAAATAAAATAAATGAATGAATGCCCAAAGTAGGTCCAAAGTTGGTCCATCGTAACCTTTGATTTGGCCCACCATAACAACTGAGATAAAAGTGAGACGGGTGGAGAGGGTTTAACATAGACATTGTCATTTCTAATTTGATGTAACCTTTCTTTGAACGTTTGTTTTACTACTGAGCTACAAAAAAAAGCAAATTGAAATGAAATGTTTAATTAAATCAGATTTTAAAAAAATGTACAGTAAACAATGTTACTCGGTGGATAGATATGCGGAAGACATTGGTGAGCAAATTAAGGCAAAAACTAGCATAACATTCTGTTACAAATGAGATTGTTTTTGTTTTTACTGTAATAAGTTCATTATATAGGCTGTGTAAGTTAATATAAAGCAATGCTTTCTAGATATTTTAAAATATTATTAAATAAAATAGAAAATTACTAATGGCAACTACATTTACCTTTGGCCCGCTAGCCTCAATCAAGTTTGGTTTTTGGCCCTTCATAAGAAAAAGTTTGGGCATGCCTGATTTATACAAATTGAAACAACATACCTAATCTGACCTGCTTAAAATATAAATGAAATATATAAGTAAATTATAATAATACAATTAAACTATATGAAATATTAAAAACTATTAAAAAAATAGTTTTATGCTTTAATTGTTTTGATGCTTTTTTTATTACAATATTACAAAGCATATACAATTATTACATAAATTAAATCAACTCAAGAGAGATTAAAAAAGTAATGGGTAATTATATTGGTCAAATAAATACAATATATTACAATTATAAAATCATTCTGGCGTCACGGTGGCGCAGTGGGTACCACAATCACCTCACAGCAAAAATGCTGCTGTTCGAGTTCCATCTCTGTCAGTTGGCATTTCTGCGTAGAGTTTGCATGTTCTCCCTGTGTTCACATAGGTTTCCTCTGGGTGCTCCGGTTTCCCCCCACAACTCCAAACACATGCGGTACAGGTGAACTGAATAAGCTAAATTGGCCGTAGTGTATGTGTGTACGTGCAAGACTGTATGGGTTGCGGCTGAAAGGGCATCTGCTGTGTAAGACATATGCCTGATAAGTTGGCGGTTCATTCCGCTGTGGCAACCTCGGATTAATAATGGGACTAAGCCGAAAAGAGAATGAATGAATGAACGAATGCATCTGTCAGCTTCTTCTCCACCAAATGATATCACAGTTCTGAGTCTTAGCCCTAAACATGTATTCACACATTTTAGGTAAAATTTAATGCAAATGTGACAGGACTGACAGAAAACATGGGGACAATTGTTAATGTATTTATAGTATATATTTGTAGAATTTATTCATAATTTCATGTTTTTAATCAATTGATGTGAATGATAACAACTTAAACTTTCTATTTTGAAGTTTTTTTTCCCTCTAAATGACTGTTTTTTAGCATAACAAAACTATTAAAGCTGTAGACTCAATTGGGTGAAGGACAATGCCAGGGTTTGTACATTTGTAAAGTGTTTTAATAGAGAAAAAAATCTGAGAACCAAATGAATGACATATCCCTTTAAAGAAGAGCTCTCAGAAATCAAGATTTCTTTTGGGATGAAATACTTTTTATTTACTGTATTTATGTTTTTATTTCAGGGACAGATAATGTACGTTTCTGGTAGAGTCCATTTTGCGCGTGTTTCTGTGAGGGCCTGGCAACACAGTGATACATTCGCTAGTGTGTGTCACTTTAAGGGAAAGTTGAAATCACGTGTTCCGCTGTAGAAAGTTTGACAAGTTGGTCGACATAAGTCCTCTGTTTTCCCGCTATCGAAAACCTTGAATGTCATTCTCTCGTGTCCTTTTCTTCTCCTAATAACAAAATAGGAAACTATCCTGGAGTCGAAGCGTTTTGTATCAGCGACCGCGTAAAACCACCCAAACATGGAAGTCGTGCAGGTAATAAACTAACAGCTCTTTAGCAATCTTCGCATTTTCCGCTCCACAACGTCGATGTGAGGATTTCGTCTTTATTTTCTCCATTCACAGAAAGTCATGTCGGGATTTAGTCTGGATTTGGGACCTGTGAAAGAGCCACTGGGATTTATCCGAATCCTGGAATGGGTGAGTTTTTACGATCAGTCAACAAGTCCATATTGTATACTCAAGCTGGAACGTTAAATATGACAAATAACACACTGTTATATATTGTTTTAAACACCATATTAGGTGATCATATCGACGTACACTTGTTTTACACAAGTGCGTTGCAGTCACATATGGTGCTGTTTTGTCAATAGGGGCCAACACCCATGTCAATATAATGTCAACTAGACCAAAACTAGCATGTAATCCATTGTGAAGGTCATATATATACATGTACGCCTCTTTAAATGTGCTATCTGATTGTGTATGTGCAGTAAAAAGTCTCTCAAGCATACAAATGCATGCAAATTTTTACATGTCCAGCCCTGCACACTGTCCCTTGAGAATGAAATGGTGTTTACATTGCCAACTGTAGGAGCAACCAAGATAGTCCTGTTTGTCACATGCACATTAAGAGACTCCTATGGTGGACTTTAGACTAATATCGCATATATGCACTGCAAACAATGGAAAATCTAGGCTATAAAGGCTATAAAACACACCTATCTGCAGGGCTCCCACGACTGATGTGGGTAACTAGGCCTGGAGTTCATTAACCTACTAAGAAATCAGGCTGGATGTGAAATTAACTTTTTGATTTAGGTGACTTTTTATGTCAGTCTGATCTGATTTTTGTAAGTTTTGACCAATCTAGAGTGGAGTAGAGATTGTGATTGAGTAAAAGTTGGTATTATATATGCACATTAAGAGTTTCTTCTTAATTATATAATTTCATTAAAGTATTATTTGCTAAATCTAAACAGGGAGATCATATTAGCCAGTGACTATCAAAGTGCAACATTGTTCACAGGCAATTAAATGGTGCTAATGTTGTTTGCATGCAATTTCAGACTGAATATACAAAGCAGCGCGTCACAAATTGTCACTGTTAAAAAAAATCCGAACAAATGTGTAAAAAGAACCAACTTTACCTCATTGAGAATGTGGAATCTTGAGATGTGGCATTTAGGCTACACTTGCCCAGCTTGCGAGCTAAATATATTTGTGTTTGTTCTTGATTTAGTTGTTGACTAGACTGAAATTCAATCCAGCTGGACTGATATAGTTAAGAAGTCCGGAAGTAGAAGCCAACAGCTACAAATTTCAGTGATATGTGATGCTATAGCTGCATACTCTGCGTAAACGTCTGAAAACTGGCCAAGGTCATTTTTAGAAATGATGTTGAATGCACAGAAAAGAATCCCAGCTGCTGCTGAATGAACAGCATGTAGTTTATTAGATATTATTCACTAACTGGATTGGTACCTCATTGACTGAGTTGTGTAGTTGCATTATCCTTGAAATGATGGATGGGTCTTTTTTTCTGAGGTTCTGTTTACTCTGTTTTAAAGGGATAGTTCGTCCAAAAATAAAAATTCTGTCATTTGTTTACTCATCTTCAACTTGTTTTGGACTTGTTTGGGCTTCTTTCTTTTATTGAGCACAAATGAAGATATTCTGAAGAATGTTGGAAATTTTTTTAAATACTATATTTTAAATAGTATTTAAACTTAAATAGTATATTTTGTTCCTACTATGAATTTCAATGGCAGCTTTCTTCGGAATATCTTGTTTAGCGTTCAACGAAAAAATGTAAAAATGTCTGAGGATATTTATATTTTTGGGTAAACCGTCTCTTTTAGATTGATCATAGTTTTTTTGACAGTATGATCAAGTTAAAGACTAAAAATTACAGAATGTTAACAGGGTATGGTATGCTTTTATCTTGTCCACTCTTGAACAATTTCAGATTACTTTGTACATGTTCTGGGCATGTCAGAAACTAGAGAGCATTTGATTGGTCAAGATTTGAAGGGAAATTGCAGTATGAGGTGACAAGAGGTGATCCATTTAGGGAGAACTGCAAGCTTAAGATGTTCACATCAGTTTTTTTATCTTCTTAACATGATTTTTTTTCACTGTTTTGGAGCACGGCAGCTTACAGATATCCTTTAAAATGAACAATACTTTTACTAACACACACAAAAAAAATTGTATTTTATTTCACGAGACCTTCGTTTGTTGGTTTGGTGTGTCGTCTCTCGTCGGGTTAACATCAGTACTCTAATGCTATGTTCACACCAGACGTGGAATAGACGCGTGGACATTTCTTCGAATGTCAAATTCGATTCACAATACACACGAATTTGCGTCATGGGCAGGGCTTCTATCTGCTATTAATATAATAACTGTGCTTTGGGAAGGCTAAAAAACACCATATAGTCATTCGACACCGTGTCTGAGTCCACTAGATCCTTTCAGAGGTCTGAGTACTCTGAGTTCATCAACTTCTCCAGAAACTGTACCGAGGATGGAAGCTTTCAGCAGTGCTTCTGACTGAGCCGAGCCCAGTTTGATGAACTGTTGTCTGGTGCCAGCAGGAGGATTTCCCCTGAAAGCACCAACAACTGGTGCTACGTCATAAACACTCCCGAAGGTCATGATTGGTTAACGTGGCTCGAATGTTTAAATTTCAGATTTCCCAACTCGTGATTTGCGTGATATGTGCGATATGCGTGTCAAACGTGCAAAATGCTCCATTCGTGGCTCTTCATTAGTGTAAATCACATATATCGAACCGCCTCATTTGCGTGAACCACACCGCAGGATGTCTAATCTTTGCATTGACTTAACATGTAAATCACTCGCACTTGACACTTCATCCGCGTCTGGTGTGAACGCGGCATAAGGTAAATTATCCCATGCAGTTGCAAAACACGCACTCTTAAATAAGTCGACAGCTGTCTATTTGGTGTGTTCACATGCAGCTTTTTGGTCCGGATGGGACCAAATGCAATCCAACGTGTAATGACAACGCAGTTGTTTTTCGTCGGTGCTAGTTGGTGACTTGGTGTTTACGGGCCTTTACTGTAACTTCAACAGCTCCAGGCATGCAAACAAAAGGGTCAGTCACATTGGTGAAACAGTTTTTAATGGGGCACATCAAACCACCCCCCAAAAAAGAGACTGATGGGTTTAAAAAAACAAAACAAAAAAACACTTTTACTCTTGCCATTTTGCACATGGGTGTGCGTCTTTGTTTAGTCACAAGACGTTAAACTGTTTAAAAAGTAAGAGCAAAAATCAGTTCATTTTAACAGCACAGTTGAAAGCTGATGTTCTCTGTGTTGTCTTGTGTCGTGTTCGTAGTTTTCACTTGCGATACTTTTTGTTTTGGTGTTCACACTGTCATATGTAATACCGTTCTTAAAGATACAAGGCAAAAATACATACTTTTTAAAATTGAGACCGAACTTACCAAACATCAAAAGCAATGCTTCATGCTGAGCTGAATGTGCTTGTTGCATGTGTGGATGTGGCGTTATTTTTACCAATTGAGCTTATAGATTTGTAAAAGAGAGAAACCATTGACCGGATTTTTTTCAGATGCACGTTCTTTAGTGATTTTTTTTATTACCCTTTTCTCGTCTGGCAGGTCTGTGTCTGTCTCGAACAGTATATGCCAGACCCTTTGTAAACATTTGCACTTTGCACACAATTTTCCTTTGTCTTCGAAAGTCATTATGCTGTAGATGCAAACCTGCAAGGTGGCAGACAAAGGAGGAGGTGTGAGTTTAACACAGTAGTGTACTGTTTTGGATCTTTTTATACGGAGCTAATCCTCACTGTAAAGGTGCTGCTTTCAAGTGGGAACGCATTGCATCACAAACTCATCTAAACACACAGCGCAGATTCTTTTAAGTAGGTGTAAATTAAACTGAAATATCATTAAGTTATACCTCTTCTTTCTCTTTCACCCATAATAGAAAATAAATCCCCAATGTTTTTTTGCATTACCAACATCTTTTTTGGGTCAGTTTAAAGGGACAGTTCATCGAAAAAAGATATTTGCTCATTTTAATATTTATTTAATATCAAATATTTACTCATACGTGCTTTTAAAGTTACTTTTTTTCTGTTAAACACAAGAGAAGATGTTCTGACGAAAGCTAAAAAACTTCCTAGTAGGAATACTATGAAGTTCAGTGGTTGCAGGTTTTCAGCATTCTTCAAAGTATCTTCTTTTTGTGTTTAACAGAAGAAAGCAACTCATTAAGGTTTGAAACAAGTAAATGGTGAGCAATTGATGGCAGATTTAGATTTTTTGTGGAACTATTCTATTATTGCATTACTTTATTATTATTATTATTATTATTATTATTATTATTATTATTATTATCATTAATTACTAGTATTGATTATTTGATTTATCTGGCTTATACCAAACGTATGCGTGTGTATTACAGTTTCCATAAAACAACTAAGCTAAAAATGGAGAGCACAGAGAAAATATGCGTTTATATATAACTTTTTTTCTTTCTTAATTTTTTTTCTTTTTGAAATTTTATTTTAATTTTCTGTGTTTATTTATTGCTATTGTATTTATATTTATGTTTTTCAGCATTGCTGTTACGACCCAATATGTGTTAGTTTTATTTCTAATTTTGTTACTATTATTGTTATTTGTTTTTTGTTATTTTCATTTTTTTGTAGGTGTTTTTGACCTAAATATTGTTTTGATGCAGGAGGTTATAGTTGTACTCTTTGATTCAGAGAGGAAGAAAATGTGAACTAATTCTGTTTTCTGCTGATAGACTGGAACCATTGATGTCTTACTGATCCTTTATATTTTATTTGATACTGTAACTCTCTGACTAATATACATCAATTTAGTTAAACTAAAAAATACTGAGCCAAATAATAAAAATATTGATATCTATTATATATGATTTCTGAAGCAGCATGTAACACTGGTGAAATCGTACTGAACAAAAATCAACTTTGCATCATAAATAAATGAAAATAGAAAACAGATTTTTTTTCTTTTCTTTTTCTTTAATAGGTTCAGACAGAAAATAACAAAGTAAATACAATATAAATAATATTGATACATATCGATATACAAAACATGCCATAAAAATTACACTGATACAATTTACCAAACAAAAAATTATGAGGAAAAAATAATCATACACTAAATAAGTATAAAAATCATAAGGTAAAATATGCAAAATATACAAAAATGTGCATGCATAAGATAGCATGAAAATAATAATAATACTAGTAAAACAATTAACAGGACATAATAAATGAATGAATAAATAAATAAATAAATAAATAAATAAATGAAAAAAATAAATAAATAAATAAATAAAAATAAATAAATAAATAAATAAATAAATAAATAAATAAATAAATATAAATAAATAAATAAATGCAAAAAAAATAGATTTAGGTGTGTCCTTAATTTTTAGAAAAGGGCTTCAGACTTTTTGGAACTGTTCTGGCTTTTGTTTTATCGCAAATGGAATATTTTCTCCTCTAAGAGTATGTTAAAAATTCAAAAACCCTTTAGCAAAAGGAAGGGGGAACTGCTGATTTCCAATTCATAAGAAAAACAGATATTGTAAAGTGTTTAATGGTTTCATCATGTTAGTGTTACAGTCGTTTTGATCACAAATGCCTCTTTGATAAACCGTAAGACACAATCATAAACGTTTGACCAGTTATGTACATTTATAATTCTTAGTGTAGGTGTAACCGGTCTGTCCTTTATTATGTGAAAGTACACGAATGCGTAGGAGGATATGGCTCATAATATGCCTTCCTAAGCACTTTCTTTAAAAATCTTCCTGATTTGCAAAAAAATGAGAGGAAACGGCCGAGTTTGACACGTTATTTTCTTGTAAGGCAAGAATGTCAACCACTCCCTTTGAAATCAGCATGTGTCCGCAGTGCTGTTTTCTGCTTTAAACCACCACATCCCACATCCCATAATGCAACAATAGGGAGGAAGTATGGGTCGCTAGCAGGTAAACTGACCTCTGATCACGTTCACTGCGGTGGCAAGGACAATTCATTCACACAAAGGCGCACTTTTGTAGTCACTTGCTTCATGTAGGTGTGCATTCCGCCGTGAACGTGGCATCGGCCCACCATGTGCTTGTGTTTGGTGCCAGGCATCCATAGTTGGCCTGTTGTGCTTCTCTGTGCCAGGCACCTGCAACATGCACACTGAGCAGGAATGAAGCCAAAGTCTTGCCGGGGTGAAGATCATCACACACCCACTTCTTAGAAAGCCGAGGGATTTTCAAGGAAGTAAAAATGTGGGAGTATTTTTAGAATCTTTTTGGGATGCAATACGGACCAGTGTTGTTTTAGAGGATTATATCTGGTTTAATGAGGGACGGAAACAGTCTAGTGTCTGTCTGTTTGTTTTGTTTATAGTTTGGTTTAATGGTGCATTAATACACTGTTAAACCCAACAGCCAACATTATCAAAGTAGTTAACTTAAAATTTACTGAAAGTTAGTTTTAAACTCGGTGTTAAAGGTAATGAGTTAATTAAATACCTCATTACTTCAACTTGAATGGAGTAAGTTCACAGTACTCATATAGATTAGTTTTTTAATTCAATTCACCTTTATTTGTATAGCGCTTTTACAATGTAGATTGTGTCAAAGCAGCTTCACATAGAAGGTTATAGTAAATTAAAAATGTCAGTCCAGTTATTTTTGTTGGAGTTCAGTTCAGTTCAGTGTTGTTTAATATTCACTACTTAGAGTTCAAACACAGAAGAGTAATCAATCGATGCGCAGCTCTAGCTGCAGTCTAGGCACCGGAGGCTGGAGAACTCGAGGCTCGTCTGTCCTTGGAGGGTCACAGGAATCCGTCTCTTGCTTGCTACTACGCCAAGCAGCTGCTCAGGATACAGCGAGGTCCAGGATTATGGAGCCTTGGAATCGTCTCGTCACGCGTCTTGGATCGCATCCGTGGCGCTGCATAGTCTTTGGGGGCTTCGGGATGGGTATCTCCAGTTGGAAATAGAGAACAAAGAGAATAATTAGCGTAGCTGCAGTTCATAGTGTATATAAAGGAGATGCGTGGAGCACATTCATGCATCATACCTCTAAGTGTATTGAGTGTATGCTTTACTAAAAAGATAGGTCTTTAATCTAGTTTTGAACCGTGAGAGTGTGTCTGAGCCTCGGACATTATCAGGAAGGCTATTCCAGAGTTTAGGAGCCATAAATGAGAAGGCTCGACCCCCTTTACTTGACTTTGCTATTTTGGGTACTACCAGAAGTCCTGAGTTTTGAGATCTTAAAAAGCGGGTTGGATTGTAGCGAGACAGAAGGTTGGTTAGATAAACAGGAGCTAGATTATTTAATGATTATTATTTATTATTTTTTTGCTCAAATGGTTTGTAGCAATCAGTTTCCTCGAACGGTTTGCGTTGCCTTAACTTATTGGGTTTTACAGTACACTGTTGGTTTGAGTTCTCTTCATTAATTATGTTTTACCATGCTCAAATTGCTTCGTTTACTCAAATGGATTAGGTTCACAGTACTCATTAGGATTAGATTTTGAACTTAAATGGTTTGAGTTGCCTTAACTTTTTGGGTTTTACAGTGTACAGACTTTGAATAGTCTCTTATAACGAATTGAATCATAGTTTGGTTTAATGGCTTGAATAAATTGAGTCAAATTTATGTAGTTTATGTAGTTATTATGATCATATATGGGGAAGAATAAACAGTTTTGACGTTTGTCATGAATCTCAGAAATGCTGTTAAACGTCTGTCATGTTTTACTCTATTGAACAAACAGTTACATATGGTTTTCTATTCAAATGTTTGTATATAATATTAGGTTTATTATTTATAACAAGTATTTAAAGTATTGGCCCGTTTCCACTGAGTGGTACGGTACGGTACGGTTCGGTACGCTTTTAAGGCCGTTTCCACTGTCTAAAAGCGTACCGAACCGAACCGTACCGTACCTCTTTTTGGTCACCCTTTCGAAAGGGTACCGAAACCCAGAAAGCGAGCCGTAAGGTGGAGCTAGACGCGCAGCGGAACGCCATTGGCTTACAGAGATACGTCATTTGCTCACGCAACAAGCAGAATGAAAACAAAGGACCCGCCATGTTTAATACACAGCCGAGAGACAATGCTCCGAAATAATATCAGCATATAATAACGAGCCATGGTCGACCCGAGCTCAAACAAACATTGTCGTCGTCTTGAACGGCCACAGAGCTGAGAGAAGAGCAGATTGTTATGGGTTACGAGCCCATAAGCGCGAGGGCGAGTGCTTTCGCTTTGTCGCTTGCGATCGTGTGCGCGTCAATATTTGAAATAACAAAGTTCTTAACCTGGACTATTATAAACTGGGAATGACGGAATTACTCTCTAATGAGAGAATAATGACGGAGAGGCTACATGTACTGGTGATGATAAAACATACAGATGAGAGGTTTGCACAGACGGGGCTCTATTTCGTATTGTTTTTGAACCTAAATAAGGCATACATGTCTGCTGTGTGTAGTTTTTCTGTAAATTGGTAACATCGGAGACTGTGTGGGGCTGTGTGTTCATACATGCTGCATTTATTTATTTATTTGATATAATCGCGGACCGTAGGCTATTTCGCATCATTGATCTGCAGTTATAATCAGATCATGTTCAGTCAGTAATGTCATTTTTACACCAATGTTTTTGTGTATAGTAAAGCATCTGTTTTGTGAGAAGTGCTTCTCGTATGATTTGTGAACGACCCGTACAGCTTTACTGTAGACATTTCCTCGAGCGAAAATGACGTCTACAAACTTTCTGTCTTACACCACGCCCACCAAAAGAGTACCCTTTTGCAGTGGAAACGCAAGCCTGATAAAGGTGACCCGTACCGACCCGTACCGTACCGTACTGTACCACTCAGTGGAAATGGGCCATATGATTCTCAATAAAAATGATGTAAATTTTGAATACGTTCCTAAAACATTTTTTTGTTAAATCAGTGGTCGCCTCACAGCAAGAAGGTCACTAGTTTAGGTCCCGCCTCGGGTCAGTTGGCATTTCTGTGTGAAGTTCGCATGTTCTCCATGTATTGGCGTGGGTTTCCTCCGGGTGCTCCGGTTTCCCCCACTGTCCAAAGACATGCGCTATAGGTGAATTGAATATACTAGCCGTTATGTATGTATGTATGTATGTGTGTGAATGTGAGTGTATGGGTGTTTCCCATTACTGGGTTGCAGCTAAAAGGGCATCACTGCGTAAAAATTGGTATTGAGAACTTGCACATACATAAAACGTACATAAATTTGTTAATAAAATAAAATGATAAAATTCACACAAACTCATGAACATGTTGTCTAGAACAATTCCTAAAACATATTGTTATGTTATATATTATATGTTATTTAATATTATATTATATGATTTTGTGTTATATTATTTAATATTATTTTATTTTATAATATATTATGTGAATATAATATAATAATGTAATTTTGAAATAAGACTTGTCAGTGTTTTCTTTCTGCATCCAATATGAAACTGTTACTGCACAATAACAGCAGATCAATCATAAAATAAATAAATACTCAAATTCGGATGATTTAAGCTGTATTTTATGTATTGAAAATAGTTTAAGAAATTGTATTCTTTGTTTTATTATTTTCTCCTGAGATTCACCATTCCCATCAGCAGCGTTTTGAAAGGCCAGTGTTCACACTTGAGGGAAGTTCTACATCCTACTGTATTTTTTCCTGTTTAACAGCAGCTGTTTCTCAGAAGATCATTGTTTCTGTATCGGGGGAATCCACAGAGCTCGCTTCACTGACCGGACAGTCCTTGGAATTCTTTAATATGTACCTGAAATGCAAAAAAGAAAGATTAAACTTTAACTCGGCTTGAATATTTGTGTTACATTTCCACTGACTCAGCCTACAAGAAAAGTCGCCTTAAAGGGATAGTACACCAAAAATGAAAGTTATGTTCTCTTTTACCCACCGTCATTCCAATAAAAGAAAGTCATATGGTTTGAAACAATAAAAAGCTGAGTGAATATGGACAGAATTTCTGTAAATCTGTGCCTAAGATCTATGTTGTTCCTCCATTACATGATATGGCTGTTTAAAGATCTCTTTTCTTTCCACAAATGGTAATTTACCAGCAAAACACAGGAAAGACAGGTTCACACAAATGTCTGCAGAAACCATAAATCATAGCTGTGCTACTGTAGTGATTTTCACAAGTGTCTGCAGAAGCCTCTTCCTGTGTGGAAGTGGGGAGTTTGTAAAAGGAAAGCACTGAACCACGCGCCAGGATATGCGTGAGTTAGCCGAGGGAAAAGATTGCAGAATCATTTACAGATGGAGGAATTTTCAGCTTGAAGACAGTGCTGTTAGAATGATTATTGTTTTATAGTGTTTTTTTTTCTTTTGATGTATTTTGTTTTTTCTTTTCTTTTTATTTATTTTATTTTCATTTAATTTGATTTTTTTGTCGTTTTTATTTAGAATTTTGTTATTTTCTTTTTTCTTTTTTTGTTTTTATTTATTTTTTTGTTTTGTTGTTTTTTATTTTATGTATTTTTTTTTATTATTTTATATTATACTGTTACATCTCTTTATGTGCCTTTACTGAATAAACACTGTGCTACATCTGTCAGATGACACTGTTATGTCTTTCTTTCTTTTTCATCAGATTAAAATGAGTTAAAATTAAAAATGATTAAAAACCTTTTAAAACCTGTTTTATGTTGTTTTTTTTGTTTCTTTTATTTTTGTTCATGTAAAGCACTTTAAATTACCTTTGTGTATGAAATTTGCTATATAAATCTAATAGTTATATAAAGCTAATCTTTTTTTTTTAATTTTTTTTAATTTTATTTTATGACTTTTGAATTTGAGTTTGAAATTGAATTTGAATATGAATTAGACTTTGATTTTGACTTTCTTTACTGTCCACAACTGGAAATTTATCTTTGGCTTCACCATATAATTACATCATCATCCACATCACCTGTCACCAAAAAAGTGACACGAATACATTCAATACCATCGCATAAATGACATCAGAATGCAATTAACCTTATTCATGCTTAAACCCAGCGTTTAAAATTCTGTTGCCACAAATAATTGTATTTATTTATTTATTTATTCAAGGGATGGGAACAATCTTAATGCTAATTTTATAATGAATATATATTTTATTTATTTAGATTTATTCACTGTTAGTTCATGCAGAGATTTGTTTGACCTTCAGTAGTCATTTCATTGTCACTGACCACTAATGTCTAATTTATTATTTTTAAAGCATGCATTTTTGTTGCTTTAATTGTGTATTAAATTAAATGATTTTTCTTATTTATTTTTCTTTAATGAGTTTATTTTAAAATTAAGACCCAATTTTAAAGGTGGACGACATATAAATCCGAAATCTATAAACATATTTACACAGTCAATCAGCACACATGTTTTTGTCAAGATTTACTGCAGAAGCGCAGTGAAATACTAGTGATGAAATAGCTGGGAAACAGATGTCATTGCAAATGTGTATCAAGTTTTATTTTCAGACACAAACTATGTGGGAGGAGAGTTGCAAACTAATTGTGCAATTTTAATTGTGCAATCCTAAAGTTACTGTGTTACTCTGAAAAGAACATTTTCAGAACACACGCATGTCTAATAATGTTTTTCATATGTGTTTTTTAGATTTTTACCATTTGTGCCTTTGCCACCACTGGTGGTTATGTTGGATCCACTGTGTTCACTGTTAAATGTCCAGGCAAAGATGGAGAGGATGTTACTGCTAATTTTGAATATCCTTTTAGGTAAAGCAACCACATCAATCATATTTCTACACATTTTTATTGGTAAATTCCAGTCTAGTTGAAAGTCAAGCAAATAGGAAAGACTTGTTCACACCAACAGTGAAAACTGTAAACATTCAAGATTTAGTAGTTTAAATTGTTGTAAATATAAAACAATAGCAAAAGTTGAACCACTATTGCAACAGAGGAACAATATTGTTGTAATCCTTGTAAACCCTTTTTTTTTTTAATTGCTAATTTTTTTCCAGTTGCCGAATGATAAACACATTCGCATCCGGTCAGAACCCATCCTACTTTAAAGGGTCAGTTCACTCAAAATGAAAATGATTCAATCTCATTTCTATCCAATCCCCTGAGACATTCGTTCATATTCAGAATCCTCCGACAATGGTCCTGAGATGTTCAAAGACCTGAAAAGACAACAAATACATTGTCAAAACAGACTTCCGTGATTCAACTGTAATCATACAAATCATACATAAAAAAACCTGTAAATATATCTTCCTCATCAGATCAGGGTGTGTGTTTAGTATGGGTGATAAGACAATTGATTGTGAGTATGTGTGCGTTGCGCTGCTGAATCTAATGGCAATACGTCATACTGCCCATAGTAAACACACACACAGACAACTAAATGCGGGAGAGAAGATATAAACAAACTAAGTTGTATTTACAGTGTTTTGCCACAAAAATGTATCTTTGGAGCTTCGTGCGATTACAGTTAGACCACTGAAGTCACTTGGAGTATTTTGACAATGTTTATGGTTGCTTTTCTGAGTTATTGCTGTGTATGGAGGATGAGAGAGCTCTCGGATTTCATCTAAAATATCTTAATTTGTGTATGAAGATGAACGAAGGTCTCAGGGGATTGGAATGACCTAATGTGTGGGTAATGAGTAATTAATAATTGAATTTTCATTTTTGGGTGAACTAATTCTTTGCATAGCTCAAACGTTATGATAATGTGCATTGGTGTTGATGGTAATACAGTTACCTTTATTGTTTTTGGTGTAAACAAGCCTTAAACTTTGCATGTTGACAGCCCTGAAGGAAATGAATGTTTTAGTTCTGTGCACTTGATTGATGGAAAAGCCCCACTTGACACTTTTGCTTTTTAGGCTCCCGAGTCACCCATACGTGATTAGTCATTGCAATGGCTCCAAGAACACGACTTACCTGCAGGGAGATTTCTCATCCTCGGCTGAATTCTTCGTCTCTATCGGCGTCTTGGGTTTTCTGTACTGTACCTTCACCCTCATCCTGTACTTGGGCTACCAGCAGGTTTACAGGGAGTCGAACCGAGGCCCCGTCATCGTGAGTCATTAAATGAATTTCAGTCAATTTTATTTATTTTTTTAATTCAGCTATTATTGTGATTGTGAGCAAAATGCTCTTCTTTCTGATTTGTGCATTACATGAATTTAACAAATGTGCTTTTAATTGCGTAAAAAGTATATTAGTATAATATTGCTTTTAAGATTTGTATTGCTGAGTTTCAAATAACTTATGAAAATATAATATAAAAACAAGAGTGAAATTGTGTTACATCATAATTCAGCATAACATATACATTTATGATGTAAAAAAAAATTATTGAAACTTCTGTTCATGTATAAAAAAAAACGTATCTATCATGACCTGTTTTATTAAATTATAAATTATTAAGAATCGTCTTTCTGACAATTAGTCAAAGCTGTTGGTTTGAAGAATAGTGGAGACGTTTTAGGATATAACATTACAATTAGTTAGTATTGTGCTTCTGCACTGTGATCCTAAAATAGTATTTCATTAATAATATTTACTCCTCGACCACTTTATTGGGTACAGCTTACTAGTACTGAGTTGGACCCCCTTTAGCCTTCAGAACTGCCTTTAATCCTTTGTGGCATAGATTCAACAAGGTACTGGAAATATTCCTCAGAGATTTTGGTCCATAATGACATGATAGCATCACGCAGTTGCTGTAGATTTGTCGGCTGCATATTAGGGCTGTGCAATTAATCGCAATCACAAAAAAATTCCGATTTAAGCACATGCAATTTCTAAATCGCAAAGGCTGCAATTTTATCTATTAATTTATTTCAATTTTTTGTTCATGTTCTTGTGCGCTTGAGTTTAATATGTTAAACAATCAGAGCTGAAGCAGCACACCGGGGAATTACAGCTAAGCTGAGCGGGAGAAAGATGTTAACCAATAAGAACTCACTCTGTGCACAACGAAGTTGAGTGGGTGAGCCAAATAGGTGCTTTTGATTTTCGTTAGTTTTTATTTATTGTTATGACTGTCATTGAGGTTAGTTCATCTTTATTTTTTCATGTCGTCTGTTTTGAAGACAATTTATTACAGTTTTGATTGTCAAGCAGTTAGTGCGACTGTGTACAGTATGTGTTTAACTAGAGGTGAGTTAGTTAGTTAATCTTCATTTATTTTGTGTTGTCTGTTTTAAAGACAGTTTTACTTATTAAACTTATTACTGTGTCATTCATTGTGAAATGTTTTACTATGCACTTCTTGTGCACTGAATACATTTAAAATGTCAGTCTGAAAAGAGTTGCCAAAATCACAAATAAAATCGCAATCGCATTATTCGTTCTAAAAATGGCAATATGATTATTTTGTCCATATTGCATAGCCCAACTGCACATCCAGAATCTCCCATTCCACCATATCCCAAAGCTGCTTTATTGGATTGAGATCTGGTGACTGTGGAGGCCTGTGTGTGTGCAGTGAACTTATTGTCATGTTCAAGAAACCAGTCTGACATCATTCACGCTTTATGTCATGGCTTTACATACTTCTTGCTGGAAGGAGCCATCAGAAGATGGGTACACTTTGGTTATAAAGGGATGGACATGGTCAGCAACAATACTTGGGTAGGCTGTGGCGTTGACACTGATGCTCAGTTGGCACTAATGGACCCAAAGTGTTCAAATATCCCCCACACCATAACACCATCACCAGCTGCCTGAACCCTTTATACAAGGCAGGGTGGATCCATGGTTTCATGTTGTTGACACCAAATTCTGACCCTACCAGGCAACATTTTTCCAATGTTCTATTGTCATATTTTGGTGAGCCTGCAGCAGATCTTCTTGTCTGTGTCTTTATGCCTGAATGCATTGATTTGCTGCCATGTGATTGGCTGATAAGTAAGCGAGCAGTTGGACAGGTGTACTTAATGAAGTAGCTATATAATCTAAATAGTAGCTATATAATCTAAATAATATAAAGTAGTATATAATCTCAAAGTGAGAAGTGACCTTAAGCTTTCATCACAAAAAAAAACTTATTTAAAGTATTAAATATGCTCATACATTAAATACATAAATAGATTTTTTTCTTTTTGTTTTGTTTTATTTTTTTATGTTTGTGTTGTTTGGGTTTTTTAGCAAAATCTGGTTCAATTCCATGTTAACAGCTCCTATATTATTCCCAAATGCACCTTTACTATACCTATTATAATATAAATAAAAACCAAAACATTATTTACTCTTTACCAATACAATTTTTTATCTTTAACATAAAAAGTTATCCATTGAAAAGGTTGTACATTTCTAAACTAACATCTTTGTTAATCATCCAAGTGTCTTCTATTTACATCTTCTTTTGTTATATCTTCCTCCTATCTTTTCATCCTCCTGACAGCCTCTTTGTCAGATTATACACTTCCTCCTGCAGTTCCCACAAATAAGCACTGACACCACAAACTGTGCTGTGTTTGTTCTCCAGGATCTGGTGGTGACCGGGATCTTTGCCTTCTTGTGGCTGGTTTGCTCCTCCGCCTGGGGAAAAGGTCTAACTGATGTCAAATATGCCACAGATCCGAACAGGCTTATTGAGCACTGTCTGCCTGAAGATAAATGTGACATAAAGAGTTATGCATCTGTAGGCCGTCTCAATTCCTCTGTGGTGAGTATATGACTCTTAATTCTGCTCTTGTTTTGTTTTTTCTCCTCAAATTAAGGGTCATTTAGAGTGCTTTGAAATCATAACAGCCAATTAATTACAGCCAATATCGCTTCGTGTTTAGCGCAACTCTGCCACCTTGATGAGAAACTGAAGTATGTGGTGACGTAAATAAAATGTGTTGATCCATTTAGGCAGACAAATTGCAGACTTTAAATGTTTTATATCTTCTAAATGCTAATTTTGTCACTGTTTTGGAGCACACTAGATTATAGATATCTTTAATTTTTTAGATGTTAGTATCAGTATTGTTGGTTTTTATCTATAAGCTTGTGTGCTTCAAAACTGACCAAAATTGCATTTAGGAGATTTAAAACCGAAATAAACATGTAAAGCTTGTCACTTCCGCCTAAATGGATGAACATTTATCACCTCATACTTCAGTTTTGATCAAATTTTGACCAATCAAATGCTCTTTAGTATCTGACATACCCCGCCCCATTCAAGACACTTCTCATTTGATGCGCTTGAGCTCAACCACTCTCACTGGCAGAGCTCTGAGAAAGACGAAACACTATTGGCTGTTTTTTTTAAAAAGTGGTGGAGTTACTCTATGTCCCGCTCTCTCTTGTTGAGATTATGTCAAACATTGAATAAAAATGCACATTTCAAACAGCTACTGTCCACCTGAGGTCGCATTTCGGTCACGGACACATGCTTTTAGAGCCTTTCTCACTGAATGAATGAAATAAAATTGTCCAACAAGGCAACCCGGGGTGCTGAAATATCATTGGCTAAACTGGCATCGAGCAGATTAAATGACCAAAACAGAGACAGCGTTCTGGCACGGAAAACACATTTTCAAAGCAGAATTTTTGACTTCAGCATTGCTTTTCAGATAAACAAGAATGTTCACCTAGCATGTTTCTTAAATATCTGCACACATGTTATAGTATTTTCATGCTTTAGAGGAGTCAAAAACTTGCATACAGCAACTTTAAACACCTTTATTGTAACTATTGCAACCTCCACCTCTCTTCTTTTTTATATTCAATGATTTCTTAAATGTCCAGAGTGTATTTTAAGGCTTGATTGTGTTTATGGAGTGCAAAGTGCTCATTCTTCATTTATGAAAAGCCACATTGTTTTTTCATATATATTACTTTAATTATATACAGATACTGTACTCAGCTAACATAAAAACGACTGTCATATTTCCTAGTTCCTCTGAAAGGTCCGCCCTCAATAGGCTCTGTTTGGTCAGCTAACATAATGTGCTGAGATTCGCGTATTGCTCCACATCACCAGGAAGCATCTTGCTATAACATTACAGCACATCTGGCCACGCCCCTTCACTGCAAGGGGTGTATGCTTGTAACCTGAAAGGTTTATGACATCATTAACCAGGATGTATTTTTTTGTGGTCACTAACGTCCCGTTTACACTAGTGCATTTTAGTTTTAAAATGGGCGTTTTAGCATGAAAACGATCCACGTCCACACTAGCGTTTTACCCAGCGTCTCTCAACAGATCTCCGTTCATACTACTCCACCAGAAATGTATATCACGTGACCATTCGCGCACTCTGGGCATGCGCGTTCAAGTATAAACAGGAAGCATGCGTCTCGCTCGGCATTTGGTTATTGTTAGTCAACAAACGCTGGTTGAACGATGAACGCGATGGCAAAGAAAGCAAGAGAGGTCTTTTTGAGGACAGATGACGAGGTCGAGTTGTTACTTAAAGTAACAAATGAATATGAAACATCTATGGCTATCGAAAATACAGTGTTTACAGTGAAGGCTGGTCTGCTGTCTTCCGGTGGTGTTATAGTCATGTGCACTTGACGAATAAGGGAAGGTTACACAATGACCCAAAAGCCCCTATCACGTAGCCAATCTCAGCAGCCACGCCTCTGTTTTCAAAGGTCTCCGTTTCCCTCCATCCACACTGAGACGGAGCAGCAGCGTTTTAGAATGAAAACGGCTTCTCCAGCGTTTCCAAAACGATCTGTTTTCGCGGCTCAAAAACTCCGGCGTAGTGTGGACGGATGGCGTAACCGTAGAAAAACTTATGTGTTTTAAAACGAAAATGCACTAGTGTAAATGGGGCCTAAATACATTCGCTGTAGGCTTTGCCAATCTAACTCTGTAAAAGCCAATGTCTCCCCTTGCATTGACCTTTAAGCGTCTTACATTCAGAGATGTTGTTTACGTTCTCACAGCTACATTACACATCAACTAAATAAAATAAAATAAAGTGTGCACACAGAGCCGCAATCAGTGTTCAGACTGTGTTCAGTCTGTGTTCAGTGTTCAGTCGCAATCAGACTTATTTTCAGGAAAATACGGTAAAAGTTTATCAAAAGTAAGCATTAAACATATCCTCCTCTATTCTGCATTTTCTAGCTTTTCGGATTCCTGAACCTGATTCTGTGGGCAGGGAACTGCTGGTTCATCTACAAGGAGACTCCGTTTCACAAGCCGGCAAATCCACCAGTAAACGCAGAAGAAGGAGTTTCCACTTCCTAATCAGACAAAAGCGGCTCCTTCCTCTCTTCTCCACACATCCATACAACAGAGGACATCACCGTTTGTTCATGTCCACACACACACACACACACACACACACACACACACACACACACTGAAGAGAATCTACACTTTAATATGCAAAAGCTTCACGCGTTGCAGTTCACTACTTATAAATACAGTAAGCTGAATTCATCATTTCGAGATTTTTGTTTTATCATTATTATTATTTTAGTGTCTGCTTGAAGGCACTGACAAAAGCAGGTCGTAAAAACAATTGTGTTAGATCATAGGTCTCAAACTCGATTCCTGGAGGGCCGCAGCTCTGCACAGTTTTGCTTTAGCTCTAATCAAACACAGCTAATACAACTAATGAAGATGTTCATGACTCTTTTTTTTTTTTTTTTTAATCACCTTGATTATTTGGATCAGCAGTGTTTGATAGGGTTGGACCAAAACTGCAGAGCTGCGGCCATGCAGGAATTGAATTTGAGACCTATGTATTGCATCATACATCTCAAACTCCATTCCTGCAGGGCTCCAGCTCTGCACAGTTTTGCTCCAGTCTGAATCGGACTGACCTGATCCAAATAATCTAGGTGTTTAAGACTACACTCGAACACTTTGATTATTCGGATATGCTGTGTTAGAAGAGGATTGGAGCAAAACTGCAGAGCTGCGGCCCACCTGGAATTGAATTTGAGACCTATGTATTACATCATACATCTCAAACTCAATTCCTGCAGGGCTCCTGCTCTGCATTTTTGCTCCAGCCCTAATAAGACTCGCCTGATCCAAATAATCAAGGTGTTTAAGACTACACTTGAACACCTTGATTAGTCGGGTATGCTGTGTTAGAAGAGGATTGGAGCAAAACTGTGCAGAGCTGCGGCCCTCCAGGAATTGAATTTGAGACCTATGTATTACATCATACATCTCAAACTCCGTTCCTGCAGGGCTCCAGCTCTGCACAGTTTTGCTCCAGCCCTAATAAGACTCACCTGATCCAAATAATCAATGTGTTTAAGACTACACTTGAACACCTTAAGTAGTCGGATATGCTGTGTTAGAAGAGGACTGGAGCAAAACTGTGGCCCTCCAGGAATCGAGTTTGAGATTTATGCATTAGATCCATAGCATTTCGGTGACACCTTACAGCTTTATTAAGCTTTTTGTTTTATTATTAGCTTTTCTAAATGATGATCTGCGATTTCAGAACTCTAAATATCCACTACAATCAGACTTCATGAAAAATGAGCACTTAGTAGCACACTAATATCTAGCTCTAGACGTCGAAAGCTTGTTTTTCCTTGTAGTTTTAACATCTATTTATTGGTGCCTTTTCATTTACGTTCATGAACGGATGTTTTTTGCGCACACATCTGAGTAAGATTTGTCAAGTAAAGCCAAACAGAAGAAAATCCTCCTGATTTCAGCCATAATAATCTGATGTTAAGCATGCAACCTTTCATTTTAAAGATGTTTGCGTCAGATGGTGGTATTTGGTTTAAAAAAATAATAAAAAACACTACACCAAAGGCCATATTTCTTACGCCATCAGGAAAAGGATGTTAATTACTGAACACTAGACGTTATTCAGCAGAAAGCAACACTTGTTTAATAGTTTTTTCTACTGTTCAGAGTAGTAACGTTGTCTTTTGTTTGTATTCAGCTGACTTGAAACTGTAAATGAAGCGTCACATGGGTTTATTTGTATATTTACAGCATCCGTGGCATGTTTTACCATCTTATTTTTTACAGGAGAAACTTTTTTTTGTGGAATTGCATTCAGTTTGATCCTAAAAAGTAGAGTAATTGTTCGATAACAGTGATTGTCTGTGTGCAGTGTGTGATTGTTATTAGTTTCATTTTATATCACCAGTTAAATCTTTTTTTATTACATCCTCGAGTAGTTGTTTCAAATATAAGAGGAGCATTTACTGCCAAATCTAAATGTTTTAATCCAGTTACCTGGTATGTGAATTTAGCTCGAATAGTAGACCATTGGAAATAGTATAAAAAGGATTATTTGGGTTCATTAGGGATTTAAAAGAGGAGAAAAAGTTAAAAGGGGCATTGTGGTCGTCGCGCAATCCCCAAACAAAAACGGGCCTTCAGTCGTTCTTGTTGTTGTGTTTTGTATCTCTATTGTGTCTCTTAAGTTCAGAAGGAAAATCTCCTGAAGGGCTGTTTGCAGTTTTGGTTAGTATTAAAAGAGGAGAGCTGTAAATATATATTGGCTGTTGGTTTGTGTTTTTATTTCCAAAACAAACTGCTGTTTCCTATATAAACCCACTAGAGGGTGGTGTTGTAAGAGCAATAAATCCATCGACTAATAACACTGGTGTCACAAACTGTACGTGTTTCTTTGGAAAAATTACAGTAAACGAACCTTGAACAACAAGCGCGAGTTGCCTCTGTGATTTCATTAATTTAAACGACTAATTTAGTGAGAGAATAACAGATTACGTACTGAAAACAAAGAGATTAACAATATGAAGAGGTTTCCAGTCTCTTGGATGGAACAGACACTTCATTTCTGTTGCTTCCGAGAATCCAAAATGAGCCACATATTGATAAATGATGTTATGATTGTTGTTTTAACATTTAAGGTATGATTTAATTGCCTTTTGTTACAGTTATAAAATAGTTTGATAATAGTTTGATAACAAGCAGGAAATGTTTATGGGCCAACGACATCACCACATTGAAATGGTCTATAAGATCAGTTTGTACTGTGGAAAAAAATTATATTATAAATGGGTAAATTAATTAACATATTTTTGTTTTCCTCTGCTTATTATTCATTCATTCATTTTCTTTTCGGCTTAGTCCCTGTATTAATCTGGGGTCGCCACAGCGGAATGAACCGCCAACTTATCCGGCATTTGTTTTACGCAGCGGATGCCCTTCCAGCTGCAACCCATCTCTGGGAAACATCCATACACACTCATTCACACTCATACACTACGGACAATTTAGCCTACCCAATTCACCTGTACCACAGGTCTTTGGACTTGTGGGGGAAACCGGAGCACCCGGAGGAAACCCACGCAACCATGGGGAGAACATGCAAACTTTTCACAGAAATGCCAACTGACCCAGCCGGGGCTCAAACCAGCGACCTTGCCATGAGGCGAACGTGCTACTCACTATGCCACCGTGGCGCCCCTGCTTATTATAATATATTATTTATTTATTTATTTATAGATACTACTTATTTTACTCCATTTCGATTGTTTACGATTTTGTTTTTAATTGTTTCTATTAATCTAAATTTATTTTATTGAAATGTATTTTAATATTATCCATGGTTAGAATTCATTGTCGTTTATAGGTTTGTTTAATGTATTTATCTTCTATTTATTTTATAACTAAGGCTATTTCTGCACTGAATTTTGTAAAAAATCTTTGGTATTTATGCGGAATGATTTTGGGAGAATCGTAACTAAAAGCGTATTATATGAGATAAAAAATAATACATATTTTACTTGTATTTAATGTTTATAATGCAAATCCAATTAGATTCACTTATTTGGTAAGCAAAGCTAGTCTTTCGTATAATATATCTACTAAAAGACAGAAAATATTACTTTACAAACTGTTTTGTCAGTAAACCATATGAACATTTTCATATTAGTCAATAATATCACTGAAATTAAATATTGATTTAAATATTGATTTACACACATTTACACAAGTAAATAAATAGACTCAATGGTGGGCCTGTTTATTACAGATGCAATAATTTGTTTATTTTTATTAGATATTTTTATGCAAATGTTTTTTATATTCTAGTTAATAGTTAAAGTTAATACACTGGATTAATGACACTGGATTAATAATGTTATTATTAAAATAGCAATAAAACTATATATATATTATAAATTAATAACATTTTCTTCATTTTTTAGATCTATTCAAAATATAAAATTTATATTTAGATTTCAGTGTATTTACATGACAAATGTGAACATTTGTATTGGTAGAGGGTTTAAAGAACTAAAATGATCAAATAAATCTCTAATAAAATATTCATTTATGTTCCTTTGGCTTAGTCCCTTCACTCATCTGGAGTCACCACAGCAGAATGAACCGCCAACTTATCCAGCATATGTTTACACAGTGGATGCCCTTCCAACTGCAACCCAGTACTGGGAAACATCTATACACACTCATTCACCTTACGGCCAATTTAGTTTATTCAATTCACCTATAGCGCATGTCTTTGGACTGTAAAGGAAACCCACAACAACACGGGGAGAACATGCAAACTCCACACAGGAACTGACCCAGCCGGGGCTCGAACCAGCGACCTTCTTGCTGTGAGGTAACCACTGAGCCACCGTGTCACCCTTTGATAAAACAACAAAATGCAAATAAGACAAAAAAATTGTAATATTTATTTAATAATTAATGAAAAAATGTGATTTGGCACAACAAGTGCGCGCACATAGGTCCCTCTCCGCCCACGGGAGCGCGCGCCGTGACGTCAGCGCCTTGCCGCGCAGTGATGATGGCGGTGCGTGAACGCGCAGTTAAAGTAATGGCTGCTCTGGAACGGCGGGTGCCTTGTCTCGATGATTTCGTGGGCCAAAGCTGGAGCGTCTGGACGGAAAGAGCCAACCTGACAGCATCGGAGGGTGAGTGAGCGCCTCGTCGCCGGTATTTCTCCATCCACCGCCAAAAAGTCTCACGGATGTGCTTTATATTTCGTGGAAAAGGCACGGCATCCCCAACCATGTTACCCAAACAAAGAACCTGCCGGGTCCTAAAGCCGGCCGGGTTACGCGCTTGCGCTCTCTCGCCGATCAGTGTCGTCATAATAGAACGTGTTCCGTGTTCGTTTTGTCTGGAACTTCAAACGTATCAAACGCACTCGTTCTAAAGCCGCTCGTCTGCTTTAATCTGCGGCCACATTTACAGTGCAGTTAATAACGTAGGGCTCATTTGCAGGTAGTTTTTATTTTGGCCCCACCCACTGAAGAGCTTGTGCTTCACAGATGAGCAGTTCATGGCACAGATTGCATGTTGCATTCAACATCTTGTGGATAAAACCTGAACAGTTGGGTTCTTCTCATAGTATTATAATAAATAAACACAACAGTAAACCAATAAACACAACAGTATGCATAAGTCAATGTTGGTCTCTTTGTTTTTCCCTCACAGTTTTGTCTCACTGTGTTGCATTCAGTGTCTTGCCACATTCTGGACCACCACATTCAGTGTTTACAATGGATGGCCCTATACATTGTTGAATTTAGGAAAAGATGGCCATATGCGCTTTAAAGGATTGACTGATGTCTGTAGTGCTCATGTTTTTACGTACCCTCTTTAACACACTTCCTCCAACTGTGTTTCATAGGGGCAGATGGAGATGAATACAGCAAGAATGGGAAAAAAACGACGGAAACCATGACACTGAGGAAAGAGGGTTGGCATTATGTATTTATCGTTCATGTAAATGTAGTAATGGTGCCATTAACACAAACCCATTTAGTGATGGACTGGTGCATACGCTGATTAATTGGCCGGTGTTTTGCTGTTTGGGATTAAGAAATGTGAAGGTCCTTCCTGTTAGGTTAAACATTTCTAATCAGCCTTATCAATAAATAATGATCTTTTGCTATTTTTTAAAGGGTATGCTTCACCCAAAAATTAAACTTAAGTTCCAAGCGTGTTTGAGTTTCTTTCTTCTGGTGAACACAAAAGAAGATTTTTTAAAGAAAGCTGAAAACCTGTAACCATTGACTTCAGTAATGTTTGTTTTCACTACTATGGACGTTAGTGGTTACAGGATTTCAGCTTGCTCTGAAATATCTTCTTTTGTGATCAACATAAATCAGAAATTCTTAAAGCTTTGGGACCACTTGAGGGTGAGTAAATAGTGAGTTAATTTTCCTTTTTGCGCAAACTATCCCTTTAAGTACATCTCACATACAGTATCTCCATATTACTTCAGCATAGGTCTGTGCAATATGGACAAAATAATCATATTGCGATATTTGTATTTTTTTATTTAAAATTTTTTTAACGAAAATTGCGCTTTGTGATTTTATTAGCGATTTTATTTATTATTATTATTATTTTTATTATTTTATTATTATTATTATTATTATTATTATTTTATTTATTGTTTTTTTTGGCAACTTTTTGCTTTTTCAAACAAGCTATATACACGCATTCTAAATGTATTCAGTGCACAAGAAGTGCATAACAAAACATTTCACAATGAAATAACACAGTATTAAGTTTAATAAACAACACTGTAGTAAAATTGTCTTTAAACAGACAACATAAACTAAATTTAAGATTAACCAACCTCAACTCTAGTTTAAAAACATACTGTACACAGTAGTACTAACTGCTGGATAAACAAAACTGTAATAAAGTGTCTTAAAAACAGACAGCATGCAAATATAAATATTAACTAACCTCAATTCCAGTCATAACAATAAATAAAAACTAACAAAAATCAAAATCACCTATTCGGTTCTCTCGCTCAACTCTGTGGTGTGTGGAGTGAGCTCTGATTGGTCAAAATCTTTCTCCCGCTCAGCTTTGCTTTAACTGCCCGGTGTGCTGTGTCAGCTCTGATTGGTTAATATATTAAAATCATGCGCACAAGAACATATTCTAAATAAAAAAAACTAAATTAATTAATAGATAAAATTGCAGCCTTACGCGCTTTAGAAATTGCATGTGCTTAAATTGTGTGTGTTTTTGTTTTGTTTTGTTTTTTTTCTACTTCAGTAGGTTGAAGGGGTAGTTCACAGAAAAACAGGAAATAATAATAATTTGCTAACCCTTGCAGCATCTAAGACAGTGGTTTTCAATTCCGGTCCTCGGGGCCCCCCATGCTGCACATTTTGTGTGTCTTTTTCTCGTCTATATTGTGTTTCTAGATGTGTAAAAAATAGGACAAAATTATCATTTATATCTTAAGCAGTTAAGTTTTTTAATTCCTCCTTTCTCAGTACTAGCTGATGGCCAGTAGACTGGATGTTTATTTAGAGTAAAGGTACCATGTTTTTTAAAATGATTTATTTATATAAATGTGAAATGTCAGACGTCTCTGTGAGTGTATGCTGCAAAGGAAAGTTCCCTATGGTCAGGGACAAATAAAGTTAACTAACTCTCTAACTTACTCTCTTTGACACACAAGGATCAGTTCATAGATCTCACTGTTAATGAGCTGATGATCTGAATCTGAAGGAAGACGTACAAAATGTGCCGGGTGGGGGGGCTGAGGACTGGGATTGAGAACCACTGATTTAAGATGTCGATGATTTGTTTGCGAGAACATTAATGAATATTTTTTTAGCTAAAACTGCGGCCTTGGTGATTTATAAAATGCAAGTCAATGACAACTGATGCTTTGAGAGCCAAAAAAATAATACACTTGTGTTCTCATCAAGCAAAATGACCAGCTTCTGCAAGAAACCAAACATTATTATTAACACAATGGCCCGGTTTCACAGACAGGGCTTAGACTAGCCAGGATTAGGACATAGTTCGATTAGGAAATTGAAGTAATTTTTATAAACATGCTTGGATAAAAACATTACTGGTGTGGATCTTGGGACAAAACAAAGGCACTGATATATTTAAAAATCAATCAGTGCAATTCTATTTCAGTTGAAACAGCTCAAACTTCTCAAACTCAAAAGTCAAGGAATAGGCTTAAACCTTGTCTGTGAAACCGGGTGAATATTTATTGTCTTTAATCCACAGCCTCCGCCAGCAGTCCTGAACATGACAGTCTAGAGCTTAAGCCTTCTGTTGTATAATAATGTATACATGAGCTCAAACTCCTACATGAGCCAAGGACATGTATTTTTCATAAAATGGTGCTTGTGTTTATCCTGGATGCTTCAGGCTATGTAAAAAGAGTAAAATACCATTCACATCCATTGTTTCAATCTAGAAGATTGACTTCACAGAATCCCAACCGTTTGATATGCATCATTATGCGACAGGAGCTCAGACTGTCATTAATGCACTCAGGACCATTTGCAGAGGCTGTTAATTAAAGGTAATAATGTTTAAATTACCTTCTGTTTCTGGCACACAGCTTTTATTTTGTTTCATAAGACCTCAAATTGTCTGCAGGAGTCACAGGTGTTCATTTATTTTTCCTGTGTATGTAAACGTTTACACTTAAAAACTATAGAGTGTTTGCACTTATGTCAAGATTTGGTTTATTTATGGAGATTAATGTAGATATACTCTGATTTAAACAACAGCATTGACTTTAGGGTTAATGTGTTGCTGTTTTATGCTCCATAAACCATGGAGAAACGTAAGTTGCTAAATGATCGAGAGAAGGACTTAGTAAGCAGGAAAGGGTGCTATAATTTTTGAGAAACTTAATTTAATTCTATGTAATTTATTACTTTTAACAGTTTATAATACTTAAATTTCCACTCTGACCAATTACAGGCCAAAACATGACAATAATGTTGATTTTTAAAATAAAGAATTTATTTTGTGAAATATTATATTAGAAATTCCTCAATTTATGAATTTGCTTATTGAGTGTAGCGATGCACAGCTTAAAATGATTCTTATGCATGTCATTTATCATTTTTTTGCAACAAAAACTGTTATGGCCCAAAATTACTGAAATTATCTGAATGCCTCTGCAACGTTTTGGGCAAGAATAACATAATTTAAAACATACATAAAATGTGACTTTTCTGTTTTCTGTTTTATTAAATCTGTCGAATATGGTCAGAAATGGCACAATTCTTATAAATATCTTCATTTTTATTTTACTAGGTGAACATCTTTGTGTTTTATACCGCGGGCAAAATAAGTATTGAACACGTCAACATTTTTCCCAGAAAATATATTTCTAAAAGTTCTGTTGACTGAAAATTTTCACCGGATGTTGGTAACAATCAAAAAAATGCATATATGCAAAGAAAACAAATCTAATTATATTAAAAATGAAGTTATGTGTAATCAAATGAAATGACGCAGGGAAAAGGTTTTAAAAACATGAAGAAAGGGAGGTGTAAGAGACAGTGAAAGACCAGACAGCAGCTGAAATCTCTCAACCCTCTGCCCTTTCTCACTGTTAATGAATATTAGCTGCTTTAGTCCAACATCAACATGATCGAGATGAAGAAGTTGAAACCAGTGTGGACATTTCAGCAAGACAGTGATCCAAAACACAGCCAAGGAAACTCTCAAATAGTTTCAGAGAAACAAAATAAAGCTGGTCACGATCCAGCCAATCACCTGACTTGAATCAAACAGAAAGTGCAAAATAAAGATCAGATTTAATAGACAAGACCCACAGAAACATTAAGATTTTTAAACTCTGCTCAGGTGTGATATGTTTTTTTTTCCTCTCACAGACTTCTTTCTCCTTGTGTCATTGCATTTTTATTACACACAACTCATCTTTCTGATTTAAAAAAAAAAATATTTTTTTTTTTAATAATTTTTTTTTTATGTTTGTAATTTTTGGCTTTTTACCAAAATCTGGTTCAATTCTGTCAAAAGGTCCTTTAGAAATATTATTCCCCAAAAAACATGACGTGTTGAATACATGCTGTATGTATTAAAAATCTCTGCTTTATTATGCAATGCAGCTTTAACTAAGTGATATTAAGGCTCATTAGTATGCTTTGTTAACACCTGTTTTATTCTCTGGGCCAAATATTTCCATTAGAAATTTCACAATTTTAAACCAAGCTAATTTGTCCCCACTCTCTGCTATGCTTGCGCAGATATGTCCATTTTTGGACATTATCCTGGTCACGATGACTTCTACCTAGTGGTGTGCAGCCACTGCAGTCAGGTGGTGAAGCCTCAGGCCTTCGAGAAGCACTGCGAGAGGAGGCACGGCCCTCTGGGTAAGCTCTATGCACACCTCCGCTCCACCCCACCTCCATCCCAGCAGCAGAGACCTCGTCACGGACACACGCCACCATCACATGGAGCCACCGCCTCCTGGAGCGGCAGGAACCAGAGCGTCGGGCCCCCGCGAGTGTCTCCGCAATCCCCCGCAACACCGCCTCAGTTCAGACACTCAAAACCTCCGAAAGATGGAGTTTGGTGAGATTCATCTTTTATTTTTAGGCTGCAGTTTGTAACTTTTTGTTTGTTTGTTTGTTTGTTAAAATTATACAAACTTAATTTAACCAAGAACAGTTAAAGTCAGAATTATTAGCCCTTCTGAATTATTAGCCCACCTGTATATTTTCCCCCCAAATTTTCAACACATTTCTTATCATAATAGTTTTAATAACTAATTTCTAATCACTGATTTGTTTTATCTTTGCCATGATGACAGTATATAATATTTTACTAGATATTACTCAAGATACTAATATTCAGCTTAAAGTGACATTTAAAGGCTTAACTAGGTTAATTAGGCAAGTTAGGGTAATTGGGCAAATCATTGTGTTATGCTGCGGTCACACTAGAGTTTGAGCTTGTGAAGCTCTGTTGTATGGTGCTGTGACAGGTGACAGGATTAAACAAGACTATTAAACATAAAAATAGTAAGCGATTGGTCCATATTTTAAATTTCTGTCCAGAGAGGTCGTTTTGATCTTCGATTGATCCCATACAGTCATGTGATGCGATTTCGCAGGTCAGAGTTCACCAAGCTTGAACTTTTCAATGCAGTGAGCTGTAAAACTTGAAAAGTGCAGTGTGACTGCGGCTCAACAGTGGTTTGTTCATTCATTCATTTTCTTTTCGGCTTAGTCCCTTTATTAATCCGGGGTCGCCACAGCAGAATCAACCGCTAACTTATCCAGCATATTTTTTACGCAGCGGATGCCCTTCCAGCCGCAACCCATCTCTGGGAAACATCCATACACACACATTCCCAACAGTGGTTTGTTCTGTAGACAATCGATTGCTTAAGGGGTTAATAATGTTAACCTTAAAATATTTTTTAAAATCTGCTTTTATTCAAGCTAAAATAGAAATTTCTCCAAAAGACTACATATTGTATTTTTTAAACAAATATTGTCATAAAAAAACTCTTTGCTCTGCTAAACATCATTCGTAAAATATTTGAAAAAAAAAAAAATCAAATAATTATTAGATTTAACTAAGAATTTTGACTTCAACTGTACATAAGAGAGAGATCAAAACTTTAACAGCACCTTAATCTGTGTAAAATGCAAATTTACAGTTTTTTAAAAAATCTTTAAGTGAACAATTAATCAATGAAAATAGTGATTGAAGATTACCAAAACAAACAGTCGGACAGTTTTTTTTTTCTTCTGCATTTGGAGCGGTGCTCCTCTGTAGCATCGAAGGAAACTTTCACCACAGTATTCTTAGCCACGCCTCTCTTACAGTTTGCTACTAGGGAATGGTGAAAAAAGAAAGTCTGCTTCCTACTCGGTGTTTAGTTTCAGTTGGAAGTACATCAACACGCTGAAATAAGTCTCAGCAACTTCTGGTTCACACAGACTTTTAAACTGATTTACAATGGTTTGCTTGTAATGTTGTCTAATTTGAATGCTAGTGGTAGATTTTGGCAAAAATACAAACTCGCCACCATTCATCGTTTTGTCAAGTCTGTTTTAAGGAACAGTAATGTGCTTTTGTGCTTAAAAGAACAGTTTCTTCATTTGAAAGTTTGATGGTATGACAAAAAGTGAAATCTTCAGGTAATGCTAATATGCACCCGGTACAGTCAGCCTCTCTATGCTGATGTTGTTAACAGTAACACTTGCAGTAAAACAATCTATATTTTTGGGATGATTTTGTGTGGTTTGCCAAGCAATCTTCTCACTTCATCATCATTGGTAGCAATAATTTATTATTATTATTATTATTATTATTATATTACTATTATTATTTTGTTCTTGGTTAGGCAGAAAATTGTATTTGTTCAATAATATTCAAATTTTTGGTGAAAATTAGGAGGATTTTTTTCTTAAGATGTGGAATCTGTGATTGTGGAGACTTGCTGATGCACAAATCATGTAAACAATCATTCTCCAAATAATGTCATTTGCATATTTCAAATCAGAGACAGATCAAAACCTACCGACTGCAGCTGTAAAAGGTGGTCTAAAGACTTGAATCGGTCTGTGTAATTCATAAGTGTTGATGTTTCCCCTCAGGCACTCGCCTTCAAACTCTTCAAACTCGGCTCATTCAGAATCGGCTGTTTTTAAGCAGCCTCCTCCAATTGAGCCCACGCGCAGCTCTCCTCCCCCTGCCCACAGAGACCCTCCATGGCCACACGGAGGCCCATCGCCCAACCGGCCGCCGCCTGCAGCTGAAAGACCTCAAACCCAGAGAGGAGAGGCGGCATCGGCCCCAGTCCCCTCCGGACACCTCAGAGGAACCAAGACGCACAAGATGGTCTCTAGTAAGTCTTGAGAAAACCCGCTATATGACATAATTCCAGATTTGACTGAAATAGTGTGTGGTGGTTTGAATAATAATCATACATATAATAAGATTTATTATTTGTACATAATTTATTAAGCCCTGCAGGAATGACAAGAATGAGTTTGCTTTGGATTTTCCTATGGTACTTTATAATTGGGATTCTCCATTTATGGGAAAAATAATGTATGTGGTTAAAGGAACT
>CAIGQQ010020246.1:1060443-1099497 GCA_903798035.1 Danio albolineatus | reverse complement strand
ATATATATATATTTATTTTTATTTTTTGGAAATGGGCTCATTTTCAAGGTCGAATAGAGATGAACAATTGAGTTTCACCATTTTTTTTCACCATTCAGCTGATCTCCGGGTCTGGCGGGAGAGCTTTTAGCTTAGCTTAGCATAACTCATTGAATCGAATTAGACCATTAGCATCTCACTCATATGTCTGAAGCGTTTCAGCAATTTTCCTATGTAAAGCTTGACTGTTCTGTTGTTACGCTTTATACGAAGATCGACAGAAAATGAAAAGTTGCTATTTTCTAGCACAATATGGCCAGGAACTATACTCTCATTCTGGCGTAATAATCATGGAACTTTGCTGCCAAACCATGGCTGCAGCAGGAGCAGTGATATTACACAGTGCTGTTATCTAGCTGGGGACTATTTTCAGGCGCTGTGTAACACATACCTTTGCCATGTGGTATTTAAAACATTACGAGACAATTATTAAAAACACGAGAGAATTGTTTTTAAATGTGTTTCCTTTAAAAAGTGTTACATTTTATCCAAAGTAAACCGTTAAAAAACTATTTGTCTTATGTATTATTTATTGTTGACCACAGGCGACTCTCTAAAATCGGCCTAGCGATGTCCATGTTGTTGACGTATTTGTATTGTTGAAACCCTATTTAGAACTGAAAAGTGTTATTTATTTATAAAACTATTCATAAAATCTAATTTGTTTTTGCCATGAGATTGTTATGTTAGCTGATATGGCAGTAAACAGAACTCTCCATCCTAACAAGGTGTGTAAATGCATCAAATCATGAATCTGATCATAAAATGTGTTGTTTTCCACAGAAAAAGAATGTGACCTTGACAAACACTGTGGTGTTTTGGACACTGAGAGAAAGAAAGTGTGTACTCGACTTCTGACCTGCAATGTAAGTTGAGCACCAATTCATCTTACATCACCACATCATCTTACAATAACCTGTTACCATTGGTTCTAGCTCACCAGTGTTCAGACGTATTATTCCGGAATGCAGAATTGGTGTTGTGTGTGTTATGCTGTCCTGTTGTTAAATAGTAAACGTGCAGTTGAAGTCAGAATTATTAACCCTCCTGAATTATTAGACCCCCTGTAAATATTTTTTCAACTCATAAAAAAACACTAAACATAACAGTTTTAATAACTCAGTTCTAATAACTGAGATCTTTTATCTTTGCCATGATGACAGTAAATAATATATAATCAGATATTTTTTAACATACTAGTATTAAGCTTAAGTGACATTTTAAGGCTTAACTAGGTTAATTAGGCAAGTTAGGGTACATAGGGAAATCATTGCACACCAGCGGCTTGTTCTGTAGACAATTGAAAATAAAAATCTTATGGGGGCTAATATTATTGACCTTAAAATGGTTTTTAAAAAATTAAAAGCTGCTTTTATTCTAGCTGAAATGAAACAAATAAGACTTCCTCCAGAAGAAAAAATATTATTGGAAATACTATGAAAAATTATTTGCTCTGTTAAACATCATTAGGAAAAATAGTTGATTAAAAAAACATTGATTAAAAAAAAACTATTCACAGGAGGGCGAATAGTTTGACTTGAGCTGTATATTGCTGTCTGAGTGTTGAAGCCTTTCAGTAGACACTGATTTCAGCCTATAGTGACAGGAAGTTCAGCGGACATGACTAACAGGAAATGGGGAAGGGGTTGCAGGAAAGACCTCTGTTCATTTGTGTAGCACTACTTAAAAAACATCTATAGGATTCATAAAAATCAATATATTGCCATGCTTTCATATTTCTTTTTATGGAAACATTCTAATACACTTCACAGGAACATGTATAATTTGAAGATTTGAGTGTCTTAGTGATGCTAACATGTGAGATGGAGTAATTAAAGAGAGAGTTCACCTCAAAATAAGAATTAGGTCATCATTTACTCATTCTTTTGCTTGTTTCAAACCTTTTATGTGTTTTTTTTTCTTCTGTTGAACACAAAAGAAGATGTTTTGAAACATGCTGAAACCTGTCCCATGCTGAAACAATCCTATGTACATCAGTATTCACAGCCTTTGCAGAGAAGCTCTAAATTGAGCTCAGGTACATTCTATTTCCACTGATCATACTTGAGATGTTTCAGCTCTTCATTGGAGTTGACCTGTGGTAAATTCAGTTAATTGGACATGATTTGAGAAGGCATACACCTGACTATATAAGGTCTCAGGGTTGACAGTGCATGTCAAAGCACAAACCAAGCATGAAGACAAAAGAATTGTCTGTAGACCTTTGAAATAGGATTGTCTCAAGGCACAAGGCTGGGGAAGGTTACAGAATCATTTCTGCTGCTCTGAAAGTTCCAATGAGCACAGAGGCCTTCATCATCCGTAAGTGGAAGATGTTTGGAACCACCAGGACTCTTCCTTGAGTTGGCCGGCCATCTAAGCTGAGTGATCAGGGGAGAAGGGGCTTCGTCAGGGAGGTGATCATAACCCGATGGTCACTTTGTCTGAGCTCCATTGTTCTTCTGTGGAGAGAGAAGAACTTTTACATAAGGACGACCATCTGTGCAGCAATCTACCAATCAGGCCTGTATGGTAGAGTGACCACACGGAAGCCATCCTTAGCCTAAAATTTGCCAAAGGCATCTGAAGGACTCTTAGACCATTAGAAACAACATTCTCTGGTCTGATGAGACAAAAACTGAACTCTTTGGAGTGAATGCCAGGCGTTACGTTTTGAGAAAACCAGGCACCACTCATCACCAGGCTAATACCATCCCTACAGTGAAGCTGGTTGATGGCAGCATCATGCTGTGGGGATGTTTTTCAGCAGTAGGAACTGGAAGACTGGTCAGGATAGAGGGAAAGATGAATGCAGCAATGTACAGACACACCCTGAATGAAGACCTGCTTCAGAGTGCTCTTGACCTCAGACTGGGGCGACGGTTCATCTTCCAGCAGGACAATGACCCAAAGCACACAGTCAAAATATCAATGGAGTGGCTTCACAACAACTCAGTGAATGTCCTTAAGTGGCCCAGCCAGAGCCCAGACCTAAATCCTATTGAACATCTCTGGAGAGATCTGATAATGGCTGTACATCGTCGCTTCCCATCCAACCTGATAGAGCTTGAGAGGTACTGCAAAGAGGAATATGCAAAAATTCCCAAAGACAGGTGTGCCAAGCTTGTGGCATCATATCCAAAAAGACTTGAGGCTGTAACTGCTGCCAAAGGTGCATCAACAAAGTATTGAGCAAAGGCTGTGAATACTGATGTACAGGTGATTTTCAGGCTTTTTATTTTTAATAAATTTGCAACATTGTCATTATGGGGTATTGTGTGGAGAATTTTGAAGAAATAAATTAATTGAATCCACTTTGGAATAAGGCTGTTGCATAAATAATGTGGATAGGTGAAGCGCTATGAATACTTTCCAGATGCACTGTAGTTTGCTGACTGAGACAAGGTTGTCAGTGTAAACAGCAGCGACAGAACGCTACCCCAGATAGTCATGCAGTGTGAAAACATCAGACGCGTGACTATGAAAATCGTGCAGTCTGAACTCGGCAATAGTGTCTAATATTCCACAATATCTAAAACCACAATTCCTGATGAAACCGCTTTTACTAATAAATCCCTCCGTAAGCTTCAGTTGGTCCAGAATTCAGCTGCCCGTATCATCACCAGAACCCCTTCTTCTCATCACATCACCCCTGTCCTGCAGCAGCTTCACTGGTTACCAGTTCATTTTCGAATTGATTTAAAAATTTTGATGTTAACTTTCAAAGCCATCCACAATCTCGCCCCTCCGTATTTGTCTGCCCTCATCCACATTGCTGCTCCCTCTCGCACCCTGAGATCTTCTTCTTCCCTTCACTTGTCTGTTCCCTCTGCTCGGCTGTCGTCAATGGGCAATAGAGCATTCAGCCGCTCTGCGCCCCAGCTTTGGAACTCACTACCACCTGACATCAGAAACATTGACTCCCTCACATTATTCAAATCAAAACTCAAAACCCACCTATTTAAGATGGCTTTTAATGTTTAATCTGTACCTGCACTATTGTTGTGTACTTTTAATATTATTTTTCTTAGTATTTTATTGTTCTTGTTTCATTGTACGGTGTCCTTGAGTTGCCAGAAAGGCGCCTTTAAATAAAATATTATTATTATTATTATTATTACTCGCATCACTTCATACCAGTTAGCTTATGTTGCATGAATGACTCTGAGAAAGTGTGCTGCGAGGTTTCTGTTTGAAGTGAATAAATGAAAATGATCTGTCTTCTAGATTCATTCCATTCATCAGCGCAGAAAGGTGCAGGGCAGGAGTAAAAACTTTGACCAGCTGGTGGCGGAGCTGAAGATGAGCTCGAAGGCTCGTGAACGGGTTTCTCAGGCACCGGAGAGTTCCTCAGCTCCGAGTGTCAGTCCAGAACCACCCCGAGACGCACCTGCACCCCCGTCCTGCCGGAGACCCCTGACCAACAGCCCTGCATTTAGGTTGGAATACATCAATATGATGCTTGTATTTATTCATTTTATACCTATAAAGCATGTTTAATGTGGTAGTTATTTTCTTTTATATATTTTGGTTGTTAAAGATCCCGTGAAATTAAAATAACAATTTTAGATGTCAGTTTTAAGGGTATCGATAAGCTAGTGTGCTCCAAAACAGTGACACAATTTACGTTTTGAATAATTTTTTTTTTTATATATATATAAACATGTAAAGCTTGTAGTTTGTCCCTTCCCTGGTGACACTAGGTGTCAAATAAAAATGTAAATTGGGAAATTACATGAATTTCTAAACTATGTTTAAATCAACAAAAGTGTTTCCACTTCAAATGATTGTTGAAATGCACTCACCGGCCATTAGGGACACCTTACTAGTACAATGTGTGCCAAGCAAATATCCTCCACACCATTACATAACCATCACCAGCCTAAACCATTGAAACAAGGCAGGATGGTTTCACGCTTTCATGTTGTTGATGCCAAATTCTTAGCCTATCATCCGAATGTTGCAGCAGAAATCGAGACTCATCAAACCAGGCAACGTTTTCCAATCTTCATTCATTCATTCATTTTCTTGTCGGCTTAGTCCATTTATTATTCCGGGGTCGCCACAGCGGAATGAACCTCCAACTTATCCAGCATATTTTTTATGCAGCGGATGCCCTTCCAGCCGCAACCCATCTCTGGGAAACATCCAAATACACACATTCACACTCGTACACTACGGACAATTTAGCCTACCCAATTCACCTATACCACATGTCTATGGACTCGTGGGGGAAACCGGAGCACCCGGACGAAACCCACGCAACCACAGGGAGAACATGCAAACTCCACACAGAAATGCCAACTGACCCAGACGGAGCTCGAACCAGCGACCTTCTTGCTGTGAGGCGAACGTGCTACTCACTACGCCACCATGGCGCCCTTTTCCAATCTTCTATTGTCCTGTTTTGGTGAGCCTGTGTGAATTGTAGCCTCAGTTTCCTCTTAGCTGACAGGAGTGGCACCCAGTGTGGTGGTCTGCTGCTGTAGCCCATCTGCCTCAAGGTTGGACGTGTGCATTCAGAGAAGCTCTTCTGCATACCTCGGTTGTAACGAATGGTTATTTGAGGTTATTTAAGGCTTCCTTACTATGAGCTCGAACCAGCCTGGCTATTCTCCTCTGGCATCAACAATACATTTGCGCCCCTAGAACTACCGCTCATTGTATATTTTCTCTTTTTTGGACCATTCTCTGTAAACCCTAAAGATGGTTGCGTGTGAAAATCCCAATAAATCAGCAGTTTCTGAAATACTCATATTAGTATTGAACTGCAGCAGAACGTCTTTATCCAGTCTACATGCCTAAATGCATCGAGTTGCTGCCATGTGAAATTTGCTTTAACAAGCGGTTAGACAGGTGTACCTAATAAAGTGGCCGGTGAGTGTATAATTTACTTAACGGCTTAGACATTTTGCATTCATGACAGGTTTATTTAAAAACACTATAAGTTCGGTAAGACTAACAGGCTAAAACTGGTCAATTATTTTTAGAAGTGTTTATTTCTAGAGTTAATTTTTCTTGTAAATAGGTACGTGTAATGCTTTCTGACAATCATTAGAAAGTTTTGGTGATGTCATTTTGTGGTTGAAACTCAATTACATGAGATGTTTTTTTATTTTAATGCTGTATTCAGTTGTAAAGAGGAAGGAATTATTTAGTCTGTTGAGCCATGTTGAAGAGCAACACAGCATTGGTATTAATTACCTGCAAAAATGACAACTGAGTCCATCCATTGACCACTGGTTAAGATTTGACACATTACATTGCACTGGAAAGAATTACCTACAGTATAGGGGGCAAACTAAAGGAGTACCATATAATTTGGGATCTGTTTGTACAGTTTCTGGAACAAAAGCAAACATTGGCACAAGTAACAAATGCCTCTAACTCTACTGATTGATTGATATGTGTAGCCTGTATGTGTGTTTTTGTATGTAGATTACAGCATGTTGATTTATTAGTCTTAGCCTATGTATAGCATATTTACCTGTTAAGCTGAATTGGATGCTTTGGGGGAGGGAGGTGGGAGAGACATTCCAATTTCAGTAAAAAAAAAAGACACTTGATATATGCAACCTTTTGTTTCCCCATTGAAAGTAACAATGAAGGCTAACTGCATCCATTTATCTGTGTTTGTGTTGGCAGAACACCCGTATCATCAGAAAGCATCGAGGAGGATAAAGCCCATCCGGAGGAAAGCAGCACTCTAGCGCACTCTCCCCTCACACAGGCCCACATCTCAGGTGATGAGAGCGAAGGAGAAGCCAACGAGGAGCCGGCGGACTGGCACTCCACTCCATGGCATCCCAAACCTGCTGCGGTACAAGCAAACTCTTAAGTTTAAAAATGCGGGGTTGAGGGATTATAGATTTAACACAGATGCTGTCAATATTGTTAATAACTGAATCGAAGTGATTTATGAAGCATACCTTGTGAATCAAATCAAGAATGTGAGATATTTGAATCAATACCCAGGCCTGATAGCGACCACCCACAGCTGCAGAAATCTAGTTGTTCAGCAGATGCTAAAGGAAAGGATGTGATCTTTGAATAGAAACTCTTTATACAGTCTTGAATACTCTCTCTGTCACTCATTCAATTAGTGTTAATCCTTGGCTTCCCCCCCACAGCTTTGTTCATTTGGGAGTCGTTCTCTGGGTCACGGTATCTTCACTTTCGATCGACGGTTGCACCATCTACGGTCTGCCATGAGTGCCATGGTGGAGAACCACCTCAGTGCCCACCTGTGGAAGTAAGACTCTAGAAGATCTACATCTTCCTTATTATATTGTGTGATTGATGCAAGTCAATGAAGTAATGTGTTAAAGCTGGCAGAGTTATCTCACAAAACCACTGCAGACGAGTGCTATATGTAATTTCATAGATATTATTAATAGATATTATATATAAATAAGTACTTCAATATATAAACACTCAAATATTTCAATTTAATTATTTTTTATTATTTTACATATATTCATTTTATTTTTAAGTTGCATTGGCAGAAATAACCATTCTATGTTAAACGCACATAATTTAGATTAAATAACCTTAGCCATTTATAAATCACAATACCCTGTCAGAAAAATGTAGTAGCTAGGAATGAGTTTTTTATAGTGTCTGGTATAATGTTAATGCTGATTTTGTGTGTTTACATAGGTAAATATGGCCACTGTGTAAATACACAGAACAGTTACGAGCTTATTGCTGCATTATATGGTTATGATAACATGATATCATTGCCTTCAGTGATTTCCTGAAGATAAATACCAAAAAATAACACAACTGGAATAACTTCAGCAGTCACGATCGTTGATCTCATATGAAGCAAGAGATGCGATGACATATGATGACGTGTGCAGATGCTGTAGTGGTGTCCCATTTCTTAGGGGTAAATTTTGAAGCCCCTTCACACTCTGGCCCCGTTTACACTAGTGCGTTTTAGTTTTAAAACGGCGTTTTAGCATGAAAACAACCCGTGTCCACACTAGCGTTTCACCCAGCGTTTCTGAACAGATCTCCCTCCACACTACGCCACCAAAAACGTATATCACGTGACCATTCACGCACTCTGGGCATGCGCATTCAAGTATAAACAGGAAGCATGTGTCTCGCTCGGCATTCTAAATAGGGCTTACGCCGCTTGAAACGCGAGCGATTAGCGAGTGCTCGAACAGTAGCTTGCCTCTCGCGAATTTATGCAGCTGTTGTAGTAAAGGCAGAGTTTAACTGCACAATGGTGCCTAAAACGGACAATAGTGCAAACAACGCTCCCATTTCTCTTTCCATGTTGTTGTTTACAATGAAGGCTGGTCTGCCATCTTCCGGTGGCGTTATAGTCATGTGATAGGGGCTTGACGAATAAGGGTGAGGATACACAATGACCCAAAAGCCCCAATCAAGTAGCGAATCTCAGCAGCAACGCCTCCGTTTTCAGACGTCTTCGTTTTCCCCCATCCACACTGAGACGGAGCAGCAGCATTTTAGAATGAAAATGGCTTCTCCAGCGTTTCCAAAACGCTCCGTTTTCGGGGCTCGAAAACTCCAGCGTAGTGTGGACTGATGGCATAACTGTAGCAAAACGTATGCGTTTTAAAATGAAAATGCATTAGTGTAAATGGGGCCTCTGTTTCAAGGGCCAAGGTGTAGGGGTACAAAAATAGAATTAGGATTGGGCCTAAACAACAAATGATTAATTTCAATGCAAGTACATCTTAGTTAAGCTCACCCAATATAAAGTGGGACCCAATTGTTTTTCCTTAAAACTGCGAGTGTGCATTTCTCAGTTCTTGCTTTTACAAATCTCACAATTCTTGGTTAATATTTCTGAATTGTGTGGTGAAAAAGTTGCAGTTACCTCAACAATTCACACCAAATACTCTTACATTTTTGTCATTTGATTTCGGGCTGAAATGTGAGCCGAGCTTGTTCCTGACAGGTTTTGTGAGATTCGCCCCCAGATTGCGTGCTTTGAGCCCGTGCCAAGATCCTCTCTCTTTATGAGTGTTTGTTTCTAAGAGGTAGCTCTGAGGTTAATCCCTATTAGCTGAAGCATTTCAAGTCCCTAACAAAACCCTGTTCTTTACTCCCTGTACTGCATGTGAAAGTGAACGCTCTTCTGACATATATTCCACCCTGACTCCTCTCCCACTCACAGAAAAATACCTCAAGCATCAGATCCTCAATCCCAGAGTCCCCAAGCCAAGCCTGCAGCCGTTCCTGCCTCTCCTTCCTCCATTTCCCAGCATTCCAAACCAAGAGCAGGAAGTCACAACCCGACTTCCTCTCTCAAGACTTCCTTCTACTCTTCCCACGGACCAGGCAAGGAGCCAAACCCGCAGAGTTCCTCCACCAGCAAGGCTTACGGTCAGTCCGAGAACTCTGGCTCCAGTAAACTCGGACGGTCTCCTTCTCAATCGGGCCCCGGGCGGCCCAAAAACCCGGTCGGGCGGCCCAGCAAACAGCAGATGCGTCTCAGGGAATCAGATCGGACGCCCACACCGGACGCCGCTGCACTGCGGAAACGGAAAGCCTCTTTTGAAGACTCAGACTCGGCCGTCAGCCCGGATAAGAACTGTGTGTCCCAGAACAAGAGTCGTCCGCCTATTAGCAAAACGCCACCGTCAGCCTCTCACGGACAGACTAACGGCTCGCTTTCGCCGGGAAGCAAAGCGAGGCCCTCGGACCCTCACGCCCCCTCTTCGTGGGCCTTTAAGAGGACTCATCATTCGGCGCCAGACAGCCGAGGACTGGACTCGGGACTCAGGGTGTCCAGCTTTGACCATAAGAACTTGGGGAAGAAACGCAAGAGCAGCGGCTCGTCTCCACCCTCCAAACCCCACCGGCTGCCCACATCCCCTCACTCCGGCTTCTACACCTGGAAGGAAAGCAAAGGGTCGGGACTCTCTGTAGGAGGAGAGAAGAAACTCAGCACACAAAAGGTGAGAGAGTGTTTAGGTTTGAGTTTGACTTGTTCTCTGTGAGGGTCTGTGCACTGTACTCATCATTGCGGAGCCAGTTGTTCTGTCCACATGCAGTAGTACAGTAGTGCTGATGTGAGATGATTGTTCAACACAGTGAGTCTAATAGGTGCTGTTGCACATTTGTCTGTGCTGATCTACTGTTCAGTTATTTTGAAAGTTGCACCGATATTGCAGTGTAGTAATAGTAGTATACCTGGGGCATTTAGACTACATATTTTATTTATTTATTTATTTGGATATTTTATACATTTGTTTAAACCAGTAAAATTAATTTTAATATTTAACATTTTTTATAGAATAAAGAAATTACCATATTTACCAAAAAATAAAAATAAAGTTAAGGCTCGTACACACTGGGTTGCTTTTCGTTTGCATTTATCGTCAGCGTTTTACGAGACGTTTTTCTGCATTTAAACCCAAACAATTTTCACTTGATATCGCCCCTGGGCAATATCCCCTGGAGTGTTTACTGTAACTTCAGCAGCTATGTACAAGTGAACAAAAGTGCCAATCTGATTGGTGGAGAAGATTTATACGGAAACGTAGAGCTGCCACCCAGGTAAAAAAAAAAAGAGCTTTATTACGTTTGTACAATATACTTTTCACGTTCTTACAATATACTATCACGTTCGTACAATATAATTATCACGTTCGTACAATATAATTATCATGTTCGCACAATATAATTATCACGTTATTACGTGAAAACTTTATTGTTTAGGCTACGTTTACCTGGTGCGATCAGAGCGTGAGAAAATGTCTCGTTTTACAGAATTAATTAAGTTCTATTTTATGCTTGGATTGAGACATGGGGAAATTTTGCAGCTACTGATCAGCTGGGACAATGTTGTTATCAGCATGCGGACACTGAGAAGGAACCTAAAACGCATGGGGCTGTACAGGAGGAAGTATGAGTCTGATCCGATGGAAGTGGCTCATTTCTTATTGATCAGCTCGAGGGACACGGGAGGCTCCATGTACGGAAGCCTAAACAATAAAGTTTTCACGTAATAACGTGATAATTATATTGTACAAACGTGATATTATATTGTAAGAACGCAAAAAGAATATTGTACAAACGTGATTAAAAATCAGATTTTATTTTACCTGGGTGGCAGCTCTACGCTTCTGTAGATTCAGATGTGGCATGTCAAAACAAAAAAAATGAGCATGAGGTGTTTTTTTTTTTAAATGACGCTTTTGCACGTGCCATTTTGCGTGTTGATAAGCACGATCACATTGGCGCCCTTTATTTAGTCACAAGGCGTTAAACGTTGATCAAAAACACAAGCAAAAAACGTCTAGATGTGCATGGACCTTTAGTCTAAAAAGATCTCTGTTCTTGTCTGTAATTGTAGGCTAGTTTTCTTTGAAACATTGATAATGAAAAAAACTAAATAAAAAATGTTTGTTAATATCAAAAGCATAACGTCACACTGAAGAGCATGATGCAGTTATAGCTGCAAAACAATCTGCATGTATTAATGTAAAACACTTGCTTTTAAATGATGACAATATTAATAATTGTAATAATTCACAATATTATAATAACCTGTAATGTTTCGCTTTTGTACTGTATTTTTGATAAATGCAGCCTTTTTCACCGTGAGAGACTTTTGGGTGGAATATACATAAAATGTGCATATTTGTTTGAGAGGTTTAGGTATAGTTGTAGATTTCCAAAACTGTTCATATGGTTATTACATTATTAATTGTTCTCTGTCTTTTTTTACAGCCAAAATTGCACCACTGAGAGTGCCAGCCTTACAAGCCACTAAAAGAGCGAGCCCTATGAACTCTACCATACAGAGCTATGGACGCAGGTCTCGGGATGTTTGACTGTGTGTGTGTGCGTGAATGTTACTTTGAATGTCAGTTTGTGTGTATGTATGTTTGTTGGCGTGTATGAAACCAGATGGGGGCGTGAATTTCTCTGTGAATTCAGAAAATACCTCAGAATCTACTGAACAATGCTGCTACGTAAATGTTGTTTATAAAATGGATTAAAATATTCTTTATACTCAGCACTAGTTCTGTTAATGTTTTATTTCTAAAAGTATATTTTGTGCTTTTGGCATATGATATTTTACATTTCAAAACACACATTTTTTACACACACAAATTTAAACATCATTTTAGGCCTTCAAAAAGTCTGAAGTTCACTGAAATATGGCATTGTAGGTCTTAATTTTCCTATGTCTATGTAAAGCTAACTGATCGGTACAACCAGCAATCCATCTCAAAAACTTTAGAAGTTATGCTGAAAAAAAGTATATGTATATAACTAGCATTTGTTTATTTTGATGGCTAATAACTAACCCTTAGCGTTTCACCCTGTATAAGTCTGAAAATGAATGCATAATGGACTTTAAAAGCTCTTTAAAGGTCTTACATTTGACTGTCAACACTGCAGAAACCCTGATTTGGTGAATATTTAAATAATGTCACTGCTTATTTTCTTCTTTAAAGGTCTGAAAACATTCATTCATTCATTTTCTTTTCGGCTTAGTCCCTTTATCAATCTGGGGCTGCCACAGCAGAATGATCCGCCAGCTTATCGAGAAGGGTATAAACGGAGGTCGGAGCCAGCTCCAAGTGGGTGGGACTTGAGCTCCAAGTGGGTGGGCCTTCGAGCTCCAAGTGGGCTGTAAAACCTGGAATTTTTATTTATTTAATGTGTTGTGCATGACACGGAGTCCAATATTGTGTTTTATTAATGTCTACACCTAAACCCATTCCTAAACACAACCTCACAGTAACCTGTTGTGTTTTATTAACGTCTACACCTAAACCCAACCCTAGCTTACCCCATTCACCTGTACCACATATCTTTGGACTGTGGGGGAAACCCACGCAAACACGGGGAGAACATGCAAACTCCACATAGAACTGCCAACTGACCCAGCCGAGGCTTAAACCAGCAACCTTCTTGCTGTGAGGCGACAGTACTACCTACTGCGCCACAGTGTTGCTGGTTGAAAACATTCCGTCCAATTTTCGAATAATAATTAAATCACTTGATTAAAATGTAGACTGGTTTTTTTTAAACGAATTCATTTGTTGATATTGAAAATAAGGGACTTTACACCAAAGTATTGATTACCTCTTAAGTTAAATCATTTTCATTTATTAATTTGTCATTTAATACGTTATAAAAATATTCCTGACAATAGTATTTTGTGGAAACGTATAATAGTTGTAATTTTATTGCTCCGGAAAGGAAATAATTGTACGGAGAGGAAAAAATAGACTTCGTGTGTGTGTGTATCGGGTCACCGGTTCGCCATTAGGTGTCTCTGTGATCTATTTCTCTTCGAAATGTCAATCACACGCTGGCAAAAGCTCATCTCATGAATAATTAAGCAGATCACGCTTACGTATCATGTTCGGTTTGAATATTCTAAACACTCTGCTGACGTCTTCCAACTGCTGTCCAATGCAGATCGCTCTGATTTTGAATATTAAAGCACTCAATCTCGCGTTGCTTGGTAACCTTCCAATGGCAACGGCATGGCTCCTGAATATTAAGCAATTCTTTACCGTAGTAGGGTTCCTTTCCAGGAAATGCATTTCCAAGTGTCATTTTCACAACAACACGACCGAAAATGGCACTTAAACAGGAAAAGCCGCTTTTCCACAGCAACTCTGCTTTTAAAGTGAGGAGAGTTTGCTAGTTGGTATGTTTCGCGGATACTCCCGGTTGTGTGTAACTCTGTAGGAATGACTGTTGAGGTAGTTTTTCATCTGTAATCGGTGTTTGGATGTGAAGTGTCTGGGAATGGCGCGAGGGATGCGCTCCCCGTCGGATGTGGAGTACAGCGCGGTCGGGGAAGGACTCGGGATGCGGGAGTTCTGGATCTTTCTGTGGCTGCGCCGGCTGTCGGTGGTCGCGGCGCACATCGTTTCTCTCGGCCTGGTAGTTCTCACATCCATACTGTCCAGACCAGGAACCAGTGAGTCATCTATCTTTATTTGAGTGTTTACACCTGTTGGAGCAGTTTTGGAATAGTTTTCATATGGAAGGTAATTCCTGCCCGTTTTAAATAAATAATTTTTAAAAATTGGAAATTAAAATTTATTTTTAGTTTTAATTTGAATTTCCAAGGTTTATTATATTTATTTTAAATAGCCAGGAATTACCTTCGATCCTTTATGGTGTATTAACATAATTTCAGTGCTTCATTTGTGTTTGTTTACACCTGTCTGATCCAATTTGGTACGACAGTTTTGGAAGTAACGTTACTTAGGAAAAGTAATGCGTTACATGGTAAGTTACTTTAAGATAATATGGTACTTTATGGCGTATTGGAAACATTTAATTGCTTCATTTGTGTATGTTTACATTTGTTCGAGCATTTTGATACATATATGATGACAGTTTTAGAAATACTGAGGCAAATAATGCTATTTAATGTTACATGGTAAGTTACTTTAATATAAAATAGTAATTTATGGCATATTAGAAACATTTCATTGCTTCGTTTTCGTGTGTTTACACTTGTTTGAGCTTGTTTGACACATGATGACTGCTTCAGTACTTCTAAAACTAAGTAATGCTATTTAAAGTTACATGGTAACTTACTTTAAGATAATATGCTACTTGGAAACACTGTATAAAGCAATAATTTGTGTGAATAACTTAAAATCCCACACAGATTATTAGTCAATAAAGACAAGCATTGATATTAAACAGGCAAAAAGTAAGCATCAAGCATCAAATATCTAAAAGTGTGCTACTTTTTGTGCCCGTGGTCTGGCTAGTCAACAACACTACAATGTATCCTTTAGTTTAATTAATGTTTTTTTCCTGAGCAGACGAGTTCCTGGCCATCAAACGTTTTACTAGGATTAATACAAAAATGTCAGCGAGACAATATTTACACACAATACTTATTTTTAGTATGACCCTGCAGCCCTCAGTTGTAATATGTGTATTATTTAACCGCTAGTTTTAAAACCACTAAATTCTACCAGTTTGTCAGCAGTGCATTTTTAGCAATTTAAAATCTAATACAATTCTGTCTGATCACTTTATATATTTTAATATTTGCAGGTCAAAATAAGTATGGTTTTACATTATTATATTTGGAAAAATAAATAAATAAAACGCTTCCCAGTTTCTTTGGGTTTTCGATTTGTAAGTTTTTATATGATTTGTTTAATTTAATAAATTACAGAATGAGGTGTCTTAGCATTTATATAAAAAATGTGTGTCATTATGAAGTTTTTATTTGCATTATTTGTGCAATTGCGAAGAGTCCAAATTAAAGGGAAAAAAAGTTAATTTTATAAATTAAATTTTTTTCTTTTGGAAGAAATGTTATCAGACTATCTGATCTCTTACATTTATTCCTATTATTTAAGCTTACTCTGGTCATATTTTGACATTTTATTTTCACATATTTTCATTGAAATTGTATTTAATTAACTAAAAATGAAGGTTATTCCACTAAGTATTGAGTTCTGAACTCTTCTGAAGGTAAAACATTAATATTGTGTTGTCATTTTCATTTAAAATTTAATGCAAAAAACAAAACATTAGTTTACAGAATAAAACAAAACTACAATTGTCTATAAGTATAAATCATAAATCCAGAGAAATGACGAATTTTCAAGTGATCTCTTAATGTTTTTTTTTATAGCTGGAAATTTATGTACCATTGCAATTCTGAGCTGTACATTAAGCTATGTTAGGAGTTTCTTATGTATAAGGCTTTATATTGCTAAAATCAAAACGAACGAATGAATCTTTCCAAAAATCTCTATACTTAATCTCACATATTTATGCTGTGTTTAATTTCAGGTCTGTTCTCCTGGCATCCCGTCTGCATGTCCCTCGGGGTGAGTTGTACAGCTAAATACACAAGCACACATTGATTGCACACTCCATCATATTTCAACCATAAGTTGATAAAAGTCTGATTTCTTTTGTTCTAATCACTCCTGGCGTCTTGAATAATTGAGTGCGTTTCAGTGATGTTGAGCTCCGCAGGGATGAATTAAACATGCCTTTAGTAAATAATGAATAGCGTGTGCTGAAACACAAAGACAGTGGAATTAGTCTGATTCCACTGACCCCCGATGACAAACACAACACATTCACTTCTCTACTAGCAGAGATCTGTCAGGTCGCTCGCACATTCTGACGCATGAAGAGGACAGTAGATGAGTCTGTACAGCAATGAGTCTTCATATGCAGTACTGTTTACAAGTTTGACAGTTAAAAAAGACATTAATGTTTCATCGAAGCAGCATTAATGATCAAAATGACTGTAAAGTAAAAAAAAAATCGTTAGAATCCTTCTGTTCATCGAGGAATCATTTATGTTCAGTAAAAATAGTCAAGTCAAACTTTATTTGTAGAGCACAATTTTACACAACCGAGGTTGATCTAAAGTGCTTTACAATACAATAAAATAATAAGAATAATAATAATAAAGAGAAAAAAATGTAAATAAAATAAAAACTGGTATCTAAAAATATAAGAAAAGGAAATCAGGGCTCAACAATAAGGACTGCCCGATGGCCCGGGGACAGTGTGAGAGATGCTCGGGACAGTAGACGGAATCGTTACTGGCCCGATCAGGCCTTGTCACTAAATTTTAATTTGCCTGCGACTATTCATCAATTGCATGCATATATAGTCTTAAAATCAAGAAATAGTTTGTGCTTTCAAGTATTTGAATGCTACCTTCTCTGTGAAGTCGTAAATACCATATTGGTTTGTTGGTTCCTCTTATCTGATTGGATGTTGTGAGCACGTTAATTTTTTCCGTAACCTGGTAAAAACAACACAGCGAAGAGACGACAATATGACAGAAACATCAAAGGGCTAAAAGAAAATATCTGTTTTGTGATGTTTTTCTGTCATTTTTAAGTCAGCCAGGTTTTGTTTTGCAATAAAATACCTGCACAGTTTCCTTAACATTTTTAGAAATTATTTTTGACACATTATTTAAAATATGTGGCTAACAAATAGCAATTAACTTTTTTTTTTGGTGGGGCCAGTGAAACATTTTGGCAGGGCAAGTAAAAATCTGAACCACTGGTCCAATCGGGCCAGTAGAAAAAGTCGTTAGTGTTGAACCCTGGAAATATAAGTGATACTAAAATGCAGATAAGAAAACAACAAGCATGTGTCACTTAAAGGCAAGGGATTAAAAATAAGTCTTCAAATTAGATTTAAAAGCATCCAATGAAGGAGAAACCCTAATGTTCACAGGGAGATTGTTCCAGAGCCTTGGGGCCTTAATGAGTCTTAATGAGACAAATTTTAAATGTTCATGTCAATCATCATAACGTGTCTGAGGACGTGACCGGCGAAAGGGAGACCAGAGGAATGGTATATCTGATGACTAGGGCCACACAGAATCTGCACGCGCAGATTTCTGCAGATTTTTAGCCCATCATTGATTCTGTTTATTTACTTGTGTAAATGTATATTTAATCAGTTTTCAAATTAATTTCAGTAATATTATTGACTAATATGACAATATTCATATGATTTATTTACAATACATTTTGTAAAATACTATTTTCTGTCTTTTAGTAGAGATTTTATATGAGAGACTTGCTTTGTTTACCAAATAAAGTGGATCTAATTATATTTGCATTGTAAACATAAAATAAAAGTTAAAAAGGTATTACTTTATATTTCATATATTAAGGTTTTAGTTATGATACTCCTAAAATCATTCCGCATAAATCTGCAGATTTTTAGCAAAATACTCCACAGAAATAGCAAAAAATGTCCGCAGATTCCACCTGGCCCGATGACCCATCAGATGAAGTTTTACACGTTGATCTCGAACAACTTTTGCGACGGGAACCCTGAAATAGATACTTTTTTCACCATTGAAAATAAGAAAACAAATGTTTCTAGGAATTTCTTTGATTTTCTTTCTAGCACGTTATAATATATTTGAGAAAAATGGCTGCTGGAGCTTCACTGTGGCTTAGTGGTTAACACTCACAGCAGGAGGTTGCTCCCAGCCTGGCCAGTTAGCATTTCTGTGTGGAGTTTGCATGTTCTCCCCTGGGTGCTCCGGTTTTCCCCACAGTCCAAAGACATGCGCTAGAGGTGAATTGGGTAAGCTAAATTGGCCGTAGTGTATAAGTGAGTGTGAATGTGAGAGTGTGTAGGTGTTTTTCAGTACTGGGTTGTGGCTGGAAGGGCATTCACTGTGTAAAACATATGCTGGAATAGTTGCTGGTTCATTCCACTGTGGCGACCCCTGATAAATATAGGGACTAAGCTGAGGGAAAATGAATAAATGAATGGCTGCTGAAATAATTGTGATATTTGCCAATGTTACTTTGTCAGCTTTTGATACCAAATAGATTCAGCTTTAAATGAATTACTAAATATAAGATAAATCATTTCAAAACTTTAAGTAGTGTGCAGCTGGTGTTTATAACAGGGTTCATACACATTTTACTACTAAAATTCCAGGACTTTTCCATGATTTTTCCAAGAATTAAATTTCCATGACCTAATGTTTCATGTAATGTCTACATACGCGTGGTAAAAGAAAAACAATGCAAGTTCAACTTTATTACAGCATATCATAAAACACGCAACAATCTATTTAGTTTCAATTTATATTTGTATCTTTGTAAAATTGATTTAGATAATGTTTACACCGCACTAATAATGTGAGAGTATGTGATTGGCCAAGCACAGAAAAGAAGTAAATAACCTATATTTCAGTATACAGACATCCGTTTTCCAGGACTTTTCCAAAACTTTGTGGGTTTTTATGTTTTTCCAAAACTTTTCCAGGCCTGGAAAATGTCATATCAAAATTCCATGACTTTTCCAGGTTTTCCATGACTGTATGAACCCTGTTTTAAATGTTTTTAATGAGGAAATGATTGATCATTTATTCCTTTCAGTGACATCTTTACGAAAAAACTGGTCCTCGTATAAAATAAATTTATTTCAAACTGATCACAGCTCAGATTTTTCTCTGTAGTTTCTATTAGGGCTGGGCGATCTGGCCTAAAATCGAAATCTCGATTGATTGAACATTTTAACTCGATTACAATTATTGAATTTTTATTTTTATTTTATTTCACTAACAAATAAAATAGTTCACTGAAAGATTTGTACAGTAAGTATGTTCAAATATTACAAGTAAGAGATTTTTGAATGAAGGGTGCATTGCTTGAGTTTAAAACAATTGAAGGAAACACACACTATTTGTGATTATTTATTGAACATCAACGTTGAACAACTGAAAATGAAATACACATTACATAAAACCAAGCCAGTTTTTTTTTTTCTTATAAAAAAAGTGAAAATAAAGAACTTGCGCTTTTAGAAACTAATTATTTTCAATGTTTTTCAAAAGTATAAAATAAGCAGCATCTCTCCTAAATAAAACAACTCTTGTATATCCTGTAAATAATATTTTAAACACTGCATTTCTTGCATCTTCTGTAAACAAATATTTTAATGTAAGTAATCATTTTATTGTAATAGAAATATGCTTTTTAAGGCATCTCTGGTGCAGCTTACAATCATCGTCAATGTAGAGCAAACGTGTAGATAAATTTTTCGAGAGGTTTGCGCTGGACCATACCCGTGTGTTCGATGCAGAAGTATAAATCAGCCTTAACCAAGCGAGGTCACGTGTCTCCACACGCATTAGGGAAAGTAGTTGAAAAAACTGACCTGGACAAGATTGATTAAAGGTTCTGAAAGTAATTTTGATTACTTTTCGATTAATCCCACAGCCCTAGTTTCTATTATATGTTTCTTCTAGAGAAAGGCTTATTTCTTTTAGTTTGACCAGAAAAATAAAAATAACTTTTTTTTCCAAGTTGATCAACAGAACAAACCAGTGTTGTTCAATGTCTTGCCCAATTAACCCAAATTACCTAGTTCACATAATTAACCCTTTAAAATGCACATGTATGTTGTAAAATCACTAGTAAAATATTATCATCATGACAAGAACAAAGGAAATTATTTTTATCCGAAATTACTTTTTAAAACTACATAGAATAGAATTTTTTTTTTTAACAACAGTAGAATATGTATGACCAGGGGCGTTGCTAGAAATAAAGCTCTACTGGGGCACGGCCCACTCAAACCTTCCTCAACCTCAAAAGTTCGAGAGACTATTGAATTTTTTTTTTTTTGCTAAAATGGGCTAATAATTTTGACCTTAAAATGTTTTTTTAAAAATTTTAAAACTGCTTTTATTCTTGCTGAAATAAAACAAATAAGACTTTCTCCAGAAGAAAACATATTATCAGACATACTGTGAAATCCTTGCTCTGTTAAACATTATTTGGGAAATTTTTGAAAAAGAGAAAAAAAAATCTAAGGGGGGCTAATATTTCTGACTTTAACTGTATATATAGTATTTAGTTTAATTAATAATATAATTTTTTAATTATAAATAAATGTATTATTATTATTATTATTATTATTATTATACAATTATTATTGTAAATAACAGAAATCAATTTCATTTAATTCATTGAAGAACTTTTGCATGACTATTAGTTTCATTAGAACGAAATGCTATAGAATACAAAAAAAGACTTTATTATCTGAATTATTTGTTGTCTGTTGTGACACATAGTCATGTCATCCTGACACATAGTCAACACAGAGAATTAGGTTTATTAATTTTTCCCTCCCTGACTCATCATCCCTCCTTTCTGCTTCATACGAAAAAAATCTATCTGTCAAATTAGGATCATCATTATGTTATTCAAGCTTTTTGTTGACTTGCAAAACTCTCTGCGTGCCGACACCGCTGCAATGAAAGCTGTTCTGCCCGTTTCACAACGCATGAGTGCCGCATATTTTTGCAGTGCATGTCAACAACTGGGACTCACAGTGGGAGCAGAGCAGTGTGTCAAGCAGGTTTAATTAAAGAGCCCCTATTATACATTAAAAAGGGTCATATTTTGGTTTTGGGGGTCTCCAACAACAGGCTGATATGCATGCATGGTCAAAAAACACTTTCATTGTCTTATAATATGCATTTATTTTTACCTCATTATCCCAGCAACTCCCATATGAATCGTTCAGCAATTCATTTGTTCCAAAATCCCTCTTTAGCGCGGTGCTAAACTGCGCTGATTGGCCTGATGACCCAGTCTGTTGCGATTAGCTGACATCGTTCAGCGTTAGAGAATGCCCACCATGCTTATCAATAATATAGTCAGAGTGCAGTGTGTGCGTGAGCATATCTGCCAACACTCTCGTTTTTTCCGGGAGTTGCCTGTATTTCAGACACCTCACCCCCGAAACTAAGCCCCCGGTCTCCCGGCATATTACTCTATTCTTAACCATAAGTAAAAAACCGCGACAGACATTAGTGCACACAGCGGCAAAAGCTGAACCATTATGAAACATGACCGCCGCACGTGTGTAGGAGAGCTGATGTAGCCATAGCAACGACAAACAGCAGTGAAACGCAGCTCACAAACGCATTTTAATCCGTAAACAAAGCGGCATCTTTAGATGTGATATAAAAATATGAGAAGTTAACCAGATACACTACAAGCGGTTACAAGTTACAGAACACAGTTAAATACATAATTTGCAAGCTAGAGAAAACAATGAGGCAACCGTTTTAATTGCACTTACTCAACACTTGTAACGTGGAGGAAGAAGGAGGGGTTGAATAGAGGGTGCAGGCCAGATTCACCGTCAGGCCACTGGGAAATGTCCCGGTGCTTCCTATGGCCAATCCACCCCTGCATACATCTTTTCTGATCCTTCCTTTAACAAACAGTCGAAGAATCCCCCGGTGTAAGTGTGTAGATTTCAGAAGCACTCCTCAGAGGGAACACAGCACAAGGCTGGGCTATAATGCTGAGGCATTTCTGCAAAAATAAAGCTCAACCACTGACTCTTCACAGTCTCATCTCTGGTTCATCTGCACACTTCCAATAATATCCAACTGAGCACAGTGTCTTCATGACATGATTCAACCGGCATCTGCTACAGTGCTCTTCCCAGTGTTGCCAGATGTAGCTGACTGATTCCAGCACAAAAGCTATCCAAAAGGTTTTTACCTGCACAATCAAATTCAAATCCAAATGAATCAAATTCAAAATGAACACGATTCATTTGAAGCACTATCAGTCGACTCTTTTATAGATGAATCAATAGTTTTTTGCACTTACAGATTTAAGCCTTAGCTGGACATTTCACTTCACTTAGCGCTGTGTTACACACTGCATGCAAGCTTTTTTTTTCAAAAACCGTAATAGGGGCTCTTTAAAGCTTTCACCAGCATTGGTTCAATTGCACATAGAGAGTAACGTCTTTAATCTGGGATTACCACTCTTAATAAATACACTTGCATATAAAGTTAATCGTGTCACAAAGCATTTACTGGGGCACTGACGATTTTTTAAAATTTATTTTATTTTAGATTTTTTTTATTTTTTTTTTACATTTTTTAATTATTATTATATATTTTTTTATTTTATTTTATTATAATTATTTTTTTTTTTTTTACTGGCACACGTGCCCCAGTAAATGGGGTCTATCAATGCCATTGTATAATTATATGTATATAAAACTATAAAATTGTATGTATATTTTTCAATTTATATAAATATTATTTTTAAAAAATGTTGAAATTCTATTTATTCTATTTATGAACATAAAATATCTTTATACACCATCAAGAGCAATGATCTAAAATGAGCTTTTTAATAAAAATAATATTGCAGCCATATTCTAATAGGTTATGTTTTGTTAAAAGTATAATTCACATATAATAGTCTTCAAATATTGGGCATTGAAAGAAAGGCTGATGATTGAAAGGTGTCCTGTTGTGTGTTTTAGTTTGGTCTGTGTATGACTGAAGGGATCCTGCTGTTCTCCGCTGAGGGGAGTCCGTTCTGCTTCAAGTCCCGCAAGTGGAAGGTTCGTCTGCACTGGTTCTTCCAGGCTCTTCTGCTGATCTGCGGAGCCACAGGATTGGGCTTCATGGTGGCCAGTAAGAACATAAAGGAGCATCAGCACTTCACGTCCTGGCACAGCCTGCTGGGGGTCTCCACGATGGCTGCTACGCTTCTGCAGGCCGTCTGCGGGGTCTTGCTGATCTTCCCCAAACTCATCAGCACTCGCTCTTTCCCCCGGCTGAGACTCTATCATGCTACCTGTGGTCTGGTGGCGTATCTGCTAGCCACCGTCACGCTCATGTCCGCCATGTTTACGGACTGGTTTCAGGCGTCGGTGAGCGGCATGTACTGGTACGTATTCCTGTTCCTGCCACTGTTTCCTGCTTTAGTAGTGATGAATCAAATCACTAGTGCCTTCCTGCCCAAGAAGAAGATCACCAGCTGAAGACTCTGTAGAGGGGTCACTGATCTGCATCATGTTTTATTATTTAATATTATTTAATAGGGCTCTGAGGACTCATTTATTAGGAATTGTACTCAAAGAGAAAGTATGATCCTTTTAGAAATGTTGCCGTTTTTTTTGTTTTGTTTTTTTTGCACAAAACTTTTCCACATGGATAAAAATTCATATATGAATATTTATATATAATAATTCATATATGATTCATTTTCATTTTTTTTCTGCCAGAAACCATATAAAAAGTGGATTTCCTCTAAAAAGATCAGATTCTGATTCTCTGGATCTACAGTTTATAGTTGTGTTTGAGTAAAACGTCCTCCTTATTTTATGCTATAAACCACTGACGACATTTCTTCCAAATTTAAGACAATAATATTGAAATTTACAGCTTTTTTTGGCATAAAATATGCTTATGTTCTTCCTTTTTTAAATAAAATAACAATGTTTTAACTAAAGAGTTAAGAAATTGTTAGAAATTAACATTTTTAATCAGACGCCACGGTGGCGCAGTGAGTAGCACGATCGCTTCACAGCAAGAAGGTCGCTGGTTCGAGCCTCGGCTGGGTCAGTTGGCATTTCTGTGTGGAGTTTGCATGTTCACGTGGGTTTCCATCAGGTCCTCTGGTTCCCCCACAAGTCCAAAGACTGGTATAAGTGAATTGAGTAAGCTAAATTGTCCGTAGTGTGTGAGTGTGTATGGATGTTTCCCAGTGATGGGTTGCAGCTAGAAGGGCATCCGCTGCGTAAAACATATGCTGGATAAGTTGGCGGTTCATTCTGCTGTAGCGACCACAGATTAATAAAGGGACTAAGCCAAAAAGAAAACGAATGACCATTTTTAATCACCGCAAACGAAAACAGTTTTTATTCTGATCAACTGTTATCAGACCCTCTAATAATATAGAAATGTTGTATTTCTTTCAACGATATATGAATAATGTCAATAATGGCTCCTCAAATAACTAATATTTCCCAATTTAATGTTTTTTTTGTTTGTTTGTTTGCTTAATTTTTTATTCAAAACAGATGATGCTTTAGATGAATTAATAAATAAAATTATGAAATTGCATTTTTCAAAATACTAACTTGAATAATAAAATACTGTCATCATGGCAAAGACAAAAGAAAAAAATTGTGGTGCACAGCAAAAAAATAACTGCACCCAAAATAATAGTTGTTTTGACTAATTATATGTGTGCGTACTGGGAATGTTTATTATGTTTATATTAATCCACAGTGCCATGGTGACTCAGTGGTTAGCACTGTCGCCTCAGTGACGGTTTTACTCAAATCCATACCTTATAAATGCAGTAAACTCAGAGAATTTGATGTTTAATTTCATATTCAAAAACAGGCAAAATATGCCCAAAAGTGTTCAAAATGTAAAGCATTGGTGAAACGACTGTAAAAGACATGCAGAAAATCTACTTCTGTGAATATGATGGAGACAGGAGAGGATTTATGAACGTTGAGAAAACACAACAGACACTAGTATGTGTAGCATGTCAAGATTGCATTCATACTACAACTACTACAAGTGCACGTTTAATATAGTTACTTCACAGAAGGAAAATTTGTTTACGAACTTGCGATTTGTTTTGAAAGCTCAGGTCATTTATTACATTTATTAAAATCTTTCAATTCTGTTCTAAAATGCCCCGTTTTAATATTTAGGATTCTGTTTAAACATGATGGATGTGCTGATTTTACTTTATTTTGTTTTCTTTATTTCTGATTCAAAATAGATGCAGTTTTAGATTGATTACTAAACATAAGAGCACATATAAAATAATAATCTAATAATAAATAATCATTTTAACAGGCATTTTCAATCTTTCATAGAATAAGGAAACCAAACGTGTCATATCAAATACATTTACATTGCACAACTCATTAATTAAACACAGTTCAAGAGAAAATGATTAGCCCAGAGTAGGCATGGGCCGGTATAAGATACTGATGGTATGATAACCTTGGATAAAAATATCACGGTATGACGGTATTGTGTTTACTGCTCTACAATATATTCTTTTTAAATGTCTCCCTAAAAAATAAAAACTTTTCCCCCTTTGAGCACAATATATTTTCTTTAGAGAAAATTAATTAGAAAATATTTTGGAGCAGTAAACATGTCAGGCTAAATAATTCAAGTGAATCATTGACTTCTGCAGTCTTCATTTGTTTCAAAAACACAGATGTCTTTACAATTTACACCAAAAAAATGTAAATAAAAAATCGTACACATACCTTAGGAATGGTATAGCAGAAAATTTTGGCGGTATGAAAACCTTGACAATTCCACACCGCAGGATACCTTGAAAATGGTTATCGTCCCATGCCTAGCCCAGAGTAAAACATTCTGTAATTTCTATTATAATTTTCTTCTGGATAAAGTCGTTTCTTTTGGTTCAGCTTAAAAAAATATTTAATTTGTAAAAAAAATAAAAATAAAATAAAATAAAACTGCTAAGCTAAATTTTATTAGCACCCTTAAAAAAAACCCGATTAGCTACAGAACAAACTACAGTTGTCTAATGACTTGCCTTATTAACCTACATAAGCCTTTAAACTGCACTTACAAGTACAAGTCAATGCTAGTTTAAACCTGCTGGAAGTGCTTATGCTCACTTTGCAGTGGACTTCACCGTTATGCTGACTACTGATACTCTCCACGAGAACGTTATAACTGACTAATTCTGTATTTGTATCATTTTAATAACTTAATACAAGGAACTTGTGTTTTTTTTGGTGTTATTTTACTATGCACTGCGGCATTCTGGGAAAATGAACAAAATGGCATTAGCATTGCAAGAACTTGTTAACTGCAGTACAGTAAGCTTGTTTATGTCTTCTGCTGTAGTTCGGTTTGTTTCAGAGCTTTAATTTTGTACCTTCAATTTAGCCTTCTACCAATAATGCTAGCAGTCTACCACTACCAAAGCTTAGCAACTAGCCTATGACATGCTAACAGCATGGTAAAACTTGTTAACAATGTGTTAAACGATGCTTAAACCATGAAAGTAATGTGTCAGACATGTGAGTTTAGTAAGTTAATGTGAATAAAATGCTAATTTTATGTTAACACATCATCTAAAACATGCTGGATGTGTGCTAAAAAGCTTTAGATATGTGCTAAAGCAAAGCTGTGCTATAAACGTATGCTAGCAGCAGTGTGTTACGATATGCTGGAAACGTGTTAACAGATTTTTGCTTAAAAACATGTTAGCAGCATGTTAATTAGCGCTATCAAACGTAAACATTAGCATCATGATCAGTCTTAAAAATGTACATGATTTTAAATATTTTATGTTGCGTTTACCTTCATCAAATACGTATAATTTTAAAATGCTAATGCTATAACTCTTATATTGAGCATATTTTATCTGGACAGTAAAATGAACCTACAACATCTGATGTTGTATAGTCAGAAGCAGATTTGTTGTTTTTATTTATGCCTGTATTATTGATGTTCATTCTTGGTGATGTGCAGTGTTGTGAATGATCCTTCATACTGACCGTTCGCTAGTTTCTGTTCAGTTTTAATGAATCTGCACAGATGTGGTCAGGTTGTGAAATTATAAAGCTCCGCTAACGTGAATGTAACAAAGACTCAGGGTTGAATTACTGGCATATCAACTAAATAAAGAACTATTTTTGTGTATTTTACTCTATGCTTTAAGGTATTTGAGGGTTGTGTGGTTTTTCTTATAAATGTATTTCTGCAAAATAAAGTTGAGCACTATTTACAAAAAGCTTGTCATGTTGTTCCTTCTGAAAAACACATATTTATGCAAAATATATGTTTCTTGTGATGTGTTTGACGTTGTATTAATCATTTATACGCAATGGAAGGTCAGCATTCTTGTCAAAATCAGAAAAACATTCATGGTTCATTTATTACGTTTTTTTTTTTTTTTACAGACGCTAGGGCGCATTTCTCAATTCTTACGTCACTTTTGCAAAACTCTTCACACAGTGAGCACAACAGAAGTCTATGTGGGCTTAACTGAAAAAATTTGGCACAAAATGCGTTCAGTGACTACATCTCTCAAATTTCAAGAATTCTTTTTCTCAGACACAACAACTGCCAAAAAACTACGTACAGGACATTTTCCACATGCTTACATACAGTACAGTTTTCATCCATTCATTCATTTTCTTTTCGGCTTAGTGCCTTTATTAATCTGGGGTCGCCACAGCGGAATGAACCGCCAACTTATCAAGCATATGTTTTACGCAGCGGATGCCCTACCAGCTGCAACCCATCACTGGGAAACATCCACACACACACGCACTAGGGCCAATTTAGCTTTTCCAATTCACCCCTAGTGTCTTTGGACTTGTGAGGGAAACAGGAGCACCCGGAGGAAATACAGTTCCCCATACAGTTTTCAAAACTGTTAAACTTATGTTCAAAACAATAACAATTCAAAACTAAGACAGGAAAATTGAACAGCAATATTTTATTGAAACTTATTTCAAATCTAAAAACGCAGTTTAAATAGCAAGATTAGCATTGCCATTGTATCTGTATCAGTGGATGGTGTGTATACAAATTCTTGTATTTTGTATATTTAAATAAATAAACTGTATAAAATATTGAAGAATTCTGCATTAGAGCCCTGCATCTGAGCCCGAGCCTGTCGGGGCCCAACTATTTTTTGTGCCCCTCGGGCCGGGCTTCGCGCCAATTTTCACGTCATAGCTAGCATGCATCTCAGGCTTTGGGCCTGCTTTATTAAAAAAAAAAACGTCCCCAAAAAAAAAAGTTTAACGCCATCTAATGCATGCCGTCTGGAAGCACCAGTGATGCCTTGCGTATAGAGATTTCCAGCCACGTGAAACTGAAAAACGGCAGAGGAAAGGCGAACTTCTGGTCAACTTTTCAAATAGTGACAACTTTAAATGATGAGCAGACTGGTTATACACAATGCACAACTTGTAAGAATTGAGCAAACTCACTGCAGACAACATACCGCTTGGATATCCATGGCACTTTAAATCTTACATTTAATAAAAGCAAACAAAAAAACTTCAACCATTTCTCTAAATCATTATTATGAGGGGAAAAAAAACGAAACGAAAAATATCAGTTCTCTATTAAATACAAATCTGGTCTATTTTAATGGCTGTATAAGATGTTTGGCGGAAAAAACAAAAAAACGGGCTTCGGGTCGGACTCAGGCCAAAAAATTTGATAAGCTGTCGGACAAGGGCTGGACTCGGGCTTAGATTTAAGGCCTGTGCAGGGCTCTATTCTGCATCATGTCTGATTCATTCCAGTAACATATATTGCAGTTATAAACAAAGACGTGTTCTTGTTTTGCACAAGAAAACACTGTGTAATTCTACATGTTGTTTTTTAGGTCATTGTTTTGTGGGTGACAAAGTGTTTGTTGGCTGTCAACATTGCTCGTGTTGTGGAAGAATGAGTTTATTTGAGACCTGAATACAGTGTTTTGGTAGTTGTACTGCATTTTTAAATGTGAAATGAACTGCTTTGAAAGTCGGTTAGGAGAATTATGTGAAGAACAAAAGTGACCCAAGTATTGAGAAATGTGCCCTAGCGTCTGTAAAAAAACAAACAAACTGTAATGCACAGAACAAACACAAAATCATCTGAGGTGGTTATTATGTCTGTTTGTGCTCGTCAGAACATTTTAATAAATTAATAAAGGCGCCGGCAAAACAAAAAACATCAAACACTGTAAAAAAAATGCACACAACTGTTGTCAACACAAATGAAACAAATAAGTGGCCTGATCAATTATATTGTCCCAAAAAAAAGCCTCATTTTAAATAAGTTTAAACAAGCAGCAGAATCCTTAATTTCCAGTGTGACGACGCAGACATCATCATGAGGTATTTTTGACTGCTTGATCCATTAAAACTCATATGAATGTATGCTGATTGGTGTGAGCTGTACAGCAGTGTTAGAGGTGTGTGTTCATTGGCTCTGTTCACAGATGAGTGTGACGGTACCGTTCAGCAGATCCTCCATGCTCACCGCCACCATTCCCGATCCGGCCGGAGTCTCCTGTTGATCAGCCAGAGCCACAAACACCTGCTGTGAGGACTCGCTCTGTGATGGGTGGAGGTTTATCACCTGCTCCACTGCTGGATCTGCTGCTGCAGCTTCACACTGAACCACCTGCAAGAGTCCAGATACTGTGTCAGTTTGAGCGTTTCGACCATTCTGCTTCTAAAACTTGTCCCACATTTGCAAGAAATCAAAAACAGTCAAATTTGACAGTTTATTTCTGTCTATTCTGGTGGTCAACATTTCAGATATTATGTTGTTGCTTAACACTACTAGAATTCTATAACTACTGGAATTACCATAGCGGCCATTCTGACCGTTCTTATATAAGACGACACATTAGCTGTGTCTCATCTCAGAGGCTGCATTGCGGCATGACGAAGTGGGGTTTATTTATAAACTAAATTTCGAGAGGATCACGTGCTTATGATTGAACACAGCTGGTACCTCATCAGCTCAGCATAATGCACCAATCAGACGAATCATGACTCACTATAAATTACCAAAGCTTTCCACTCCAGTCATCTTCGTCTTGAAGAATCCCCCCTTCCACCCCAACTCCTCCCCTTCTCTGATAGGGCGGCACGGTGGCTCAGTGGTTATTACTGTTGCCTCACAGCAAGAACGCCACTGGTTCAGCCTCTCTCCGAGCTAGTCGGCGTTTCTCTGCGGAGTTTGCATGTTCTCCCCGTGTTCGCGTGGGTTTTCCCCAGGTCCTCCGGTTTCCTCCCACCGTCCAAAAAACATACAAGTAAATAGACTACTTTAAACGGCCACTTAAGGCAATTCTAGTCAGATACATGTCAGAACATTCACAAGTGGGGGGAGTTCTCGAGACTCACCTGAGCTCAAACTCTCCTTTCACCCTTTAAACGGGAGGGAGCCCCGGGCTCAAGGATATTCTGAGCTCAGGGCTCTCTCCCGGGACAGCATGCCAAATACGCTTTATTATCAATCATCAGCTAAGTGTGAACTCTTGAAATCTGTCTTATTTCAAACAAATTTAAAAGCTCCTTCAAACGCAGCCTGAAAATGCGTCCTTCGTTTCCCAGGTAATGAAGGACACAACCGGTGGATCCTGCGCAGTCCCAAGTATCATTACGCGCTCAGATTCATTGCACGCTGCTAACATAACGGCAGGACATTTAAAAAAAAGAAACTGTTTAAATGTGTGAATTAGGTTTTATTTTACTTGGAGATGTAAACACGTTAATGAACAAAACGAGTATGACATGTCTTACTAAAGTGATTTTATAGACGGTTTACATTTGTATGTGTACATGTATAGATCAAAGAAAATATATTTCCAGCTTTTTTTCCCCCTTAGATCGCTTAATATAAGTTTTAAAATCACTCTGAAAAAAAAAGACATTACAAATTTTATTACCGCTTATAAACGGCAGCCGTAGCCGTATAAACGGCCGGCCACTGTAGGGTAGATGATCTCATTTCAAAACGCTCGGTTCGGCTTGTGTGGACTTTGAAGGACTCACCTTTGAAGTCTGCATCCTTCAGAGGATGCGGCCTCTGAAATGAGACCCAGCTATTAGCCCCTTTCACACAGTGATACCGGTAAATATCCAGAAAATTTCAGGAACGACTTTAACCCCTTCAGACCTGAATTATGTTCCAAAGATGTCCATTGTAATGGACGCAGGGTCTGAAGGGGTTAACGCTAATTTGCTAAAATCGCTGTTCACACAGTCAAGGACGTTCTAGAATTTTTCCAGAAAAGACCATTCACACATCCATTCCAAAATACAGTAAATTCCCACATCATTAACCAGAAATGAGCTCTGAACGGCTGTGCTTGTATTTGTAAACACAGAAAGGATCAGTTTTTTTGTTGATGGGTTCACTTTAGCATTCATGCAGCTGCTTTGTCCCAGAGACATCATAAGGTAGAAGCGGGAACCGCAGCTAAATGTTTTCACATTTGACTACATTACAAATTATGTGGATGGATAAGTATTGTGATCAAGTTTGATGAAAACATATGGAGGAACACTTTTGCATGTCTAGATGTACATAGTGTGTGTGTGTGCTGGTGCTCACCGGCTCACGTGCACACACGTCAAGCAACTGAGGCAGAGCTTGAAGGTAAACAAACAGCGGTTTATCATAAGCATTTCATCGATAACGTTTAACACAGTTGGCATTAAGAAGGAAAATAGAAACGTTATCTGACTAACATCTAGCAGCTAAATGTATCTGGAAAAATATTCAAAGGTTTTTAGTTTCATAAACAGCGCGGATGTGAATGCGTGTTCAGTGTTCTGATTGGATGGAGTAGACGGCGTGTTCTAAGCGTGAACGCGATCTTTCCAGCAATGTTCCTTCTGCATTCACACAGTGCAGCATTCTGGCAAATTGGCTGTAACATTACAACTTCTCTTTCTGGAAAATTGCCGGAACGTATTTACTGGTATTTTCATGAACGTATTTGCCAGGAATTTTCAGGAAAGGTCTGTTCAGTATGTGTAAAAGGGGCTATTGTCACATCATATTTACATTCAAAGCTTCTATTGAGATATTAAAATTAAGCTTTGAATCTCTGTCATTATATTTAACTAAGTCATCACCCTAAAAATACAGTCTTTATGGTAATTGAGCCTATTAATGTATAGCTAGACCCCCTGCAAATGTCCATGCCTCACTTTCATTTTCACTTCCTCAAGTGGGAGCGAAGGCTTTTTCCTGGCACTGGATATGCTGTTTTGAAAAACATATCTGAAGTAAAGTTATGTTTACTTCAACAGAAAGTTATGTTTTTGTTAGGAGGAAGTTTCTAGGCAACAGAGGCATGGACATTTAGAGTAATGGGGAAAAGCAGCAGACACTAAAATACATGCACGCATTTTGACCACTGTGGTAGTTCTTGGTAGAAATCATTCATTCAGTTTTCTTCAGCTTAGTCCCTTTATTAATCTGGGGTCACCACAGCAGAATGAACCGCCAACTTATCCACCATATGTTTTACGCAGCGGATGCCCTTCCAGCTGCAACCCATCTCTGGGAAACATCCATACACACTCATACACTACGGCCAATTTAACTTATTCAATTGACCTATACCACATATCTTTGGACCTGGGGGGAAACTGGAGCACCTGGAGGAAACCCAGGCCTACACAGGGAGAACATGCAAACTCCACACAGAAATGCCTACTGACCCAGCCAGGACTCGAACCAGCAACCTTCTTGCTTTGAGGCGACCCAATTTAAAAATATATTCAAAGTAAACAGTTTTAAAAAGATTAAATTTAACACGAGGGCTAATAATTGTGCCTTCAACTGTATATCTTGAGCACCAAACCAACTCAGGCATGAAATAAAAGCCTGTTTTCTTTAGTTGTGTGTGATGTCGAGTGTGTGGTCACCGTCTGTGAAGCGGAGCTCTGTGTCTGCGCTTCGTCCTGCACGAGCTGGAGGTGTTTGGACAGGAAGTGCTGCTGGAAGTCAGGCTCAGAGGGGAAGTGAAGTGAACAGACCATACAGCTGAACAGCGCGGGAGTCTGAACACTGCAAACATGATGCTGGAGCTCCTGCTCACTGGACAGAGAACAGTCACAACTCACACACTTCCACACGCGCACTTCTGAACACACAAACACACACACACACACACACACACACACACACACACGCACGCACACACGCACACGCACACACACACAGTTTCAGTACTAGTACTAGAGATGCATCAATCTTCGTTTTTAAATTAATGCTTTTAAAGTCCCCATGAAACCAAAACTAACCATGTTGATTTTGTTAGCTCACATTGCCAGTTTTGTGATGAACAACTGATCTGTGCATGTCATTAAGAAAACAAATTTGTTTGCCCTTGTTATCTAAAATTGAAATCTGACAATGCACTTCCTGTTTGTTTTCAGTTAAATTCTCAGATCACGTCTGCCTGAGGTATTGGGTGTGGCTAAAATACCTAACCACGCCCCTCCAACTGTCAGCACTATTACACCAAACAGAAATGATGAGGAGAAGGTGTCTGTTATGTTGTAATAACTCTTCTAAAAACCTGGTCGTATGTTTAATCACTCCCCAGAAATTGTTTTTACCAAATAAAATTAAAGAAATATGTTTTAAAATTACTCACAGATTTTATCCAGTTAACAGTTTTACAGAGATTCAAAAATGACACTGACGTCTCTTGCTCTTTCTGTGAGATTTCTTCCGAGTCTGTTGATCATTTATTTTGGGAATGTCCCTTTTATTAAATCTTTCTGGTCTGATGTGAATTCTCTACACTGCATGGTTCAAGTGATTCAAATCCGATTGTTTTTTCTCATGTGGCACAGATCGGATATGGTCCATGTATGTGTAAACAGGAAAAAAAACGTTTCACGGATCTTTCTGAATGAAATGACTAATTCAATACATACAATCAGCTCACAGTAGACAAAAAGCCACACCCACTGTTTACTCATTTAATATTCTGTTTCTCTAGGAACTGTAATATGAAATATGAAAAACAAACGGTCGCAGCTACTGGTTCATGCAGACTTTAGGGTCGATTTTGTAATTGCTGTTTTATTTGTTTTTGTTTACAACCAAACCTCCAGATTCAGATTTTTATGTTATTTTATATAAAAAGTGGATTGTTTCATTTCAAAATATAAAGTAATCACATACTGATTACAATTAGGGCTGCACGATACTGAAAAAAAAGCATTCCAAAATGTAGTTTTTCCTGCAATATATATATATATATATATATATATATATATATTCTGTTTAACGGAGAGAATTTGTTTTTTCAACACATTTCTAAAACATTATAGTTTTAATAACTCATTTCTAATAACTAATTTCTTGTATCTTTGCCGTGATGACAGCACATAATATTTTACTGTATATTTTTCAAGGCACTTTTATACAGCTTAAATAGACATTTAAAGGCTGGAATGGCTGATGTCTGTGATGAACGCTCACCTGTGTGGTTGGTTATCTGGTGTTTTATCAGACTGTTGCGGCTGGTGAAGCTCTTGTCACAGCGCTCACACTGCAGCAGGGCTTTGACTGATCTGCTGCTCTGGCTGGTGGAGATCTCTGGGTGAACTGTACGGTTGTGGTACCACAGACCTGACAGAGTCTGAAACACACACTCAAAATGAGAATGAGTTATGGGGGATGAATGCAGACGAATATATAATTTATCCCTTTTAATAATATGTGCGAATAATTATGTCTTAATATGTGTTATTATTATTGATAACAATTATATTATTAATACTACTAATTATTATCATATATGATTATATATGTAGTTCTTAGTATGCTACATGCAGGTGAGTGGGTATGACAAACCAATTGTAGAATATACGGTTTCCTCTCTATGCACCAGGCACTCTGTTAGAAACACTGTTTTCGACATTTGTTTGTATAGTGAAGATTTTCTATAGCTATATTCTTTATATCAAATTTTTTAAATATGTTATATTTGGGCTGATTTTCTATATCTATAACATCTATTTCTATATCTAAAATTATTTGTGTATTTACTTCTTATTATACTTAAGTTAGATTCTTATTGATATTATTTTTACTTTTTTTTATGTCATGGGTGGTTGTATAAGGATTTCACTGCATATCAAACTATGCATGACTGTATGTGGCAAATATATGTTGAATTTTAATTTATTATTCAAATATTACTCAGTTAAGTAATGACTGAATTCAAAATAATAAATAATTATAAATATTATTAAAATAATTATGCAATATTGAGTTTATCATGCTATAGTCATATATGAATTATTATATAATTTCATGGAATTCTATGTTTTATTATACACAAATAAGTTTAATTAAATAAATAGTTATAGAATAGTTCAATATTATATTAAACAATAATACCTTTTAGTATAAATATTTGTTAAAAACAGTGAATATAATATAATATAATATAATATAATATAATATAATATAATATAATAATAAGTGCTGTCAAGGGATTAATCAGGATAAATCGCAAAGTTTGTATTTACATAACATTTATATTGTATATGTAACATATAACATATATAACATATAACACATATACACAAAAATATACAAAAGAAATATATTTACATATATTTAAACTTAGAATTTGTATAATTTACAAATATTTTTATATAAATATAAAGATATATTTTATACAATATAGTAATGCTAATATGACCTTTTATTTTGGATGCAATTAATCAATAAAATAAAATAAAATAAAATAAAATAAAATAAAATAAAATAAAACAAAATAAAACAAAACAAAACAAAAAAAATAAATAAAATAAATAAAAATTAAAAATTAAAATAAAATAAATCATTCTGTAATTAGTAATCCTGTTTTCACAATTGTTAATAACAAGAAATGTTTCTTAAGCAGCAAATCTGCATATTACATTGATTTCTGAAGGATCATGTGACACTGAAGACTGGGGTTTATCCAAAAAAAATTCATATATAAAATCCAAAATTTTTAAATAAGCAAATATTTCATATTCATATAACGTTCAGCAGTTTTTAAATGTCAAATATGTTATGTGCAAAAAAAGCCTTCAAAAGCAAACTGAAACTGCTGTCGTGACCTGATAGGACTTGTTGCAGGCCTTGCAGCTGTAGGGTTTGTTGCCGTCATGAACGCTCATGTGTTTCTCCAGAGCGCCTTCACTGTTGAAGATCTTGCTGCACTCGGGACACTGGTGCAGCTCTTTGGGATGAATCTCCTGAATGTGCTGTCGAAGTTCATCCAGAGAAGAGAAGCTCACTCTGCATTTCTGACAGTCGTGCGGCTCTGTAATGTCTGACGGGACAGATAAATGATATTAAATCAAATTGTTACTAGTCAGTTTTCTGCATTAGTGAGTTAAATGTGTGAATGTGCTTACTGTGAAAGTTCTGCAGATGCACAGATAGTCCGTTGGCCTGTTTGAAGCCTTTCCCACACTCTCTGCAGACGTAGGGTTTGTCTCCGGTGTGTGTGCGGACGTGGCGCGTCAGTTCAATAGACTGTGCGAATGAGGCCGAGCAGTACTGACAGCAGTACATTTTACCTGCAAATACACAATTTCAGACACGCTGCGGTCATAATTGTTTCTACTTAAAGCTTGAAATGTTAAAGGGTCACGAAACACCAAAACACACGCTGCTATAAACACTATTAGGACACATATATTCCGCCAAAGAGTGAAAATTGGTTGTTTTTGCGTTATTTCGAGCAAATTCGTTCTTCCGGTTTGAAACGAATTTTTGAAGCTGCGTCACACCGATGAGATCCATGCATGTATTCCAGCCTGAAGAGTGGATGTCTGTACCGGCGAGTGCATCATGATGTCTCTGAGTGTGCGGCATTAACTGATGAGAAAGACTTGGTTCAAACCAATCAGCGCGCTCTATTGTGTATGCGGCGCAACTTCATTAATATGCATGATCGATTCGAAGATTGTCTGTACCTGTTGCAGTGATCAGACGGCAGAGAGACGCCACGCTGTGTTGTCAAAACAAGTGGAAGAAGAAGAATTGTTTGGAGACACAGGTCATCAGAGTTGTGTTTATGTGCTGCAACGAAGGTTTTGTTTACATTTCCCGGCTTTGAGAGCGCGGCTGGACTTCCACCCGCACACAGCAGAAATGCGTTTGTAAGGAACTTTTTTTTTTCACAGAGAGCTTTCCGCATCTGTAAATGGTGAAATCCTGATTCGCCGCTCGTCTCCTTTTAAATAGATACACAGCTGCAGTTCATGTTGATTGTCCTGTCTTTGGTAAGTACTCGATCTGTGCTCTTTGTTTGTTTATTAAGACGGGAAAGTTAGTTAGTTTCATCAGCAATACTGTTTCAGTGTTTATAGACAGACCTTAGTCAAAATGATCAGAACTGTTACTGAGTTTACAGCACGCTAACATCACTACAGTATTATAGACAGAAAGATCCGCTGTAGATGCTGCTCTCTAAGAGGAAACATATAAACACCGCCGCATTTTGTGACAGGATAGTGTACACACATACGGCTTTCTGACACTACCTATCGAGAGCATAAGTTACTGAGAAATGCGGAGGGTTTTTTATTTCTCCATTAAACACTCCATAAAAACGCACTCTTAGCAGTTTCTCGCATCTCGTTTGTCAAGGGGGCATGCAAGAAATGTTCCTGGATTAAAGTGAAACTGCCGTTAAAGTTGACAAATTAATAATTTGGCAAATAATTCAATTACTGATGTCCATGTAAACACAGTCACTGTCTTTCTCCCCCTGCCTCTGTGTTTGTTGTGCCTCTGTGAAAATCAGCGCATACCCAAATGGAAACTCCCATTTTTTTGCAAAACCTTCCCTCTTCCCCTGCCCCGACACTCCCAACTAAACCGAGCTGGACACGCCCACTTTCCTGAGCTTTTCCAAACTAGAGGTCTGAAAACACTCCACTGAGACAGGGGGGTTTCGTGGCCCTTTAAAACAGCAGTGAAAGCATGGTACCCTCTGCGTGCTTCTTCTTGGTGTGGTAGGACAGAGCGGCGGCCACAGAGAAGCTCATGTCGCAGTGTTTGCAGTGGAAGGGCTTTTCTCCGGTGTGAAGACGCATGTGGTTCTTTAGAGACGAGGTGGCAGCGAATTTGGCTCCACACTCCTCGCAGGCGTACGGGCGCTCCTCGAAGTGCTCAGTGCGCTTGTGATACAGCAGACCTGAAAAATACAAACACAAAGCATAAAACAGACTGAAAATATGTCCACATATCAACATTCATTCAGATTTGAGCTTTTATTAAAAGGCATTTTTGGCCTGAAGTAAGTTTGCTGATTCTTCACATTTCACGCAACCATAACAAAAATGCAGCAGCTAATGAAAATGAAAAGTTATTCATTATTTCTTACTCAATACTATTATTCAATTCATATCAAATATGCTAATACTACTACTAACAGAACGAATAAACAATGAACAACTACTTTAATCAGTGTTATGTTGATTCATTCATTTTCTTTTCCGCTTAGTCCCTTTATTATTCAGTGGAATGAACCACCAGACATATGTTTCACACACATATACTACAGCAAATTTAGCTTATTAATCAGGGGTCGCCACAGCGGAATGAACCACCAACTTATTCGGCATATTTTTTTACGCAGCGGATGCCCTTCCAGCCGCAACCTAACAGTGGGAAACACCCATACACACTCTTTCACACACATCCACTACAGCCAATTTAGCTTATTAATCAGGGGTCGCCACAGTGGAATGAAACTTATCCAGCATATTTGTTTTTATGCAGCGGATGCCCTTCCAGCCGCAAGCTAACAGTGGGAAACACCCATACACACTCTTTTACACACATACACTACAGCCAATTTAGCTTATTCAATTCACCTATAGTGCATGTCTTTGGACTGCACTGGAAACCAGAGCACCCGGAGGAAACCCACGGGGAGAACATGCAAACTCCACACAGAAATGCCAACTGATCCAGGCTGGGGCTCGAACCAGTGACCTTCTTGCTGTGAGGCGATCGTGCTACCTACTGCGCCACCATGACGCCTGTGTGTATGTATATATATATGTATGTATATATGTATGTATATATGTATGTATATATGTATGTATGTATATATATGTATGTATATATGTATGTATGTATATATATATATTATATATATATAT
>CAIGQQ010020246.1:1017133-1040443 GCA_903798035.1 Danio albolineatus | reverse complement strand
TAGATAGATAGATAGATAGATAGATAGATAGATAGATAGATAGATAGAGAATAATCATACCTGACTGAAGTCTGGATCTTTCTCTCCATCTATTTTTGGCTCTTCTCTTTCATCCTCAACATCTGACCCACTAACACTGAACTCGGGGGCAGATTCCTTAATCATCTATGAGAGAGAAAAAGAAAGAAAGAAAGAAGACAGATGAGTTACTCCAGGCAGTGCACTGATAATCTTCATGTCTTCAGGGCTAATCAGACAAAACGCACTCTTTTCTTGTCGATGACTTTGCGCACATACACAGTGGCCTGTGTGTACTCCCTCATGTCCCTCTGCTGCTGGAATATGAAGCCCTCTCTGCATTCCCGACACAGATCTGACAGAACAAAACACACACTCTCACATCAAACACAACCCCTGCTTGAGGAAACCTGGAGAAGCTGCCGCCTGAGGCCTGATGCTTTCTCTCACCTGGATGAGTCTGGTACTGCACATTGCCGTTGTCTTGTGTTTTGTCATGAATCCGACAGATGGAGATGACCTGGTCCACCAGAAACATTTTGCTGATCACCTCCCATTCAGCAGGCCAGAGAAGAGCTATACTGTGCATTGACAGACACAAACACTCAGACTTAAAATGTGGTAAGTGTAGATTATGGCTGTATTTACACTGCAGATCTTGATGTGACTGGATCTGATTTTCTGCATTTACTGTACACTACACATGGCAAAGGTGCAATGACCAGGGGAAAAAAAAAAAAAAAAAGAAGCGGGCGCTGACTAACAGCTGATAATAAAAGAGCGCCTTTTTCTCTGTTCCTGTATTTAATCTGTTCACAGGGTTTATTTTTGATTCTTTTTGACAGGTTGTTTTATTATAGTTTATGACAGAAAAGTTCCCATTTGGCCATCTTTTAAAATAGGCCTTTTTAAACCAGTAGGCATTTTAATGTAATTTCCATAGCGTGATTTCTGCATGTGATGTATACAACAGTTTTATATAGTTTATATGGGTTACGTGGTGGATGTTGCGCTCCCTTTCTCTCTCGTTAAACATGCTTAAATACTTGCGCTACATGACAATATAAAAGCTTTTTAAGTCCTTGTGTATGAGATTTAAGGTTTGGGACTCTAAAGTCTGTTCTGAAATGAAAGCATCAGAGTTGACGTCATTCGTTATGGTTTTTAATGATGCGCGACTCGCATTGACAGGTGAAAATCCGATCTAACTGCTAACAATGCAGACACAAATCTGATTTATATCGGATAAATTTCGACATATGAACAAAGCCTGAATCTTATTTGAGTAAATCGGAATGCATGTGATTTTTTTTCCTGCTTATATGTACATGGGCCATATCTGATCTGTGCCTCATGGGAGAAAAAAAAAATCAGAATTGAGTCACTTGAACCATGCAGTGTGAATGCAGCGTACGTGTCTCCATGCAGTTTTTAAAAAAGTTTTCATAATTTTGGAATAAATTGATATGTAACAGACATGGACAAAATTGTTGGTACCCTTTAATTTTGTCCAGGCTAGTTTAATTTTCAATGCTTCAGAGGAATCACATTTCAAAAGCAGAATCTGATTTTCAACAGTTTATTTATAGTAATTTTTGATTAATGATGACTTTTTTCAGGAAGTTATTTCAGTGACCACTGTAGTTTTTCTTTCTTCAATGAAAAAGTACCAACAACTTTGTTTTGATTAGTGTACATCAGTGTTGGGGCTAATGCATTACAAGTAACGTGAGTTACATAATAATATTACTTTTCTAAGTAATGAATAAAGTAAAGCATTACTTTAAAATATTAAGTAATAATATTTGAGTTACTTTTTAGTTTAATTAATTAGTTTTTAAAAAATAAAATAAAATCGCTGAATTAAAATCCGCATAGTCATGTTGAATCACGCACTCAATGAGGGAATGCAAGAGTAGAAAGTAAACGAAGATGGCAGAGCTTTACATGTTTGCGATGGAAGTTTTCTCATTGTTTTGAATGCATCAAAGAAAAGGAAAAGGGGATGGTCTCAATGGACAGTGATTTTACTTCACTAAGTCAAAAAGTATAAAAAAGTAGCAAACACATTGCTTTAAACTTTCATTAATCTGTATTTATACAGCATGAAGAGCTCTGAGCTCAGGCAGATCTCAGAAGACAACATTATCCTACATTCATATTTTTTATTTTTTAAGGGTAAATAAAGGTTATACAGTGCTCAAAGGTAACTCAAAAGTAACGTAGTGCATTACTTTATATAAAAAGCAACTAAGTCACGCAACTAGCTACTTTTTTGGGGAGTAACTCAATATTGTAATGCAACACTTTTAAAAGAAACTTTCGCCAACACTGCAGAACATTATAAATGTCTTTAATGTCAGATTCAAGGACGTAGATTAGCTCTTGACATAGGTGGGGACATACACAAAGCCCTAGAGCACATGCACTAAACAGCACAAATTCTGTTTTGCACTTTTAAAAACATGAATAAAGTCCTTCATAATATAAAACAAACCTTTAATAATACAAATAACAATCACGTCCCATACTGCAGAAGTCAATTTACATGATTTTAATGCAGTTAGGTTTGAATGTAGAGAAATTTAGAGGTGTGTGACGCAGATTAACAGTTTTATCCCGATTATTGTTTTTCACAATCAGAGGCCAAAATCAAAACTGAATTTCGATTAGTTGCACAGCCTTGGTCAATAGTATTAAAGTGAACTAGTAGTGAACTTGACAGAGTGTTTTATTTTAAAGTCGATTAAATTATTGGTAGGGACATTTCAGTAATTGGTGGATATTGGTGTGGACACGTCCTCTCCGTCCATGCCAATTCTACACCCTTGGTCAGATTTGATCAATTTAATGCATCCTTCTTGAATTAATACATTTTTTAAAAAGTATACATATTTAGAAACGAGTTAAAGGTTTTTTGACAAGGCGAGGAATGAGAAACTCACTGTTGGGCGTCTCCTTGCAGCATGGAGTCATACGTGAACATAAAGCCTCCATGAGGACAAAGCAGGATACTGTTCCCCACATTTGACACTGGATTACTCTTTGCTGGCCTCCTGTGGTGTGATCAAGCATAGCAGAAGGCATTACAATCGTCTAGTGCATATTATAAAGCAAAACCATCAAAGTCAAACATTTTCTTACACACCAACTTATTTCATTACCTGATGAATTTCTTCCATTCCTCAACAAAGTAAAGTGGCACAATGTACAGAATGTCTGTGTCCTAAAGCACAAAGCCAATAAATGTCAGTGAGTTTTGAAAAAAAATAATTAAACAAGTCTTTGAAAGCACTGAAAAAATGAGAAAATAACATCACCTCTGGCCATTTCTGTAGCGTGGGCCGATTCTTCTCCTGGAAGAGGTTGAGGAGAGAGCTCTTCTGTTCATTCGCCATCATTCTGTTCAAAGCCTCGTTCTCTTTTCCTTCTCTTTCCAGCCTCTAAAAGACAGTAAATCACAACACTTCTTCCTAAGACTGTGGCAAGAGATGCTCGACAAGTTATGGAGACATCAGATATTTGTGACCTTAAACCACAAAATCCAGCCTCAAGTGTCAATGTGTGGAAATATTATTTAAACACATTTAAAAATAAAAAATAAATTATTTAATATATTGTGCATTATATGAAAAATGACTAGATAAACTTCCTATTGATGTATATATCGTTAGGACAGGACAATATTTGTCTGTTATAAAACTATTTGAAAACATGAAATGTGAGGATTAAAAAAAATAAAATACTAAGGAAATCTCCTTTAAAATTGTCCAAATTACATTTTTAGCAGTGAATATTACTAATTGAGTTTTGATATATTTTAGGGTATGAAATGTATAAAATATCTTTATGGAGCATGATCTTTACTTAATATTCTAATGATTTTTGGCATTAAAGGTAAATTGATAATTTGACCGATACAATATATTTTTGGCGATTTTGAAAATACAACCAAACAAAATAAGAAGTTTTTCAAGTTTTGTGCTTCAGGGCCACATTTTTATCCATGACAGCTTTGCTAACTGATTTATTACCATGCACTGCTGACAGGGATCATGATCTTGTGTGAACTCCGGTGCTTTGGGGAAATACATCCTCAGTTTATTCCAAACCTCGGCAGAAACCAGCCGCCTGTCATTCTCAAGGATACTCAGACCACCTGCGAAAGGTGAAAGAAAGAAACACCATGATTATTTAGTGACATTACAAAGCACAATCTTCCTGCTGATTAATAATACACAGCATCAAACATTTAAATACAGTCAAAAGTTATTTTAAAGATTTATTACATACATTTGAATTAATATCTAAATGTAAAAAAGGGAACAGTTACTGTTATTTTTATCTTTTAATAACAAGGTTCTATTAGTTAATATATTTACTAACATGAACAAACAACAAACCATACATTGATTACAGTATTTATTCATATTTGTTAATGTTACTTAATGAAAAAAATAATAGTTTTCCAATGTTTAAGTGATATTTCACCCAAAAATGCACAATGAAAGCTATTTACTCACCTTTCTGTGGTTTCAAACCTTTATGAGTTTCCTTTTTTCAGTTAAACACAAAAGAAGATATTTTGAAGAAAGCTGAAACCTGTAACCTTTGACTTCCATAGCAGGGAAATCAAATACTATAGAAGCCAATGGTTACAGGCTTTCAGCTTTCGTCAGTATATATTTTTTGCTATATATAAGAAAATCAAATAGGTTTTAAACTATATTTTTAACTATTCCTTTAAATCTTAACTCACAATGCATTAACGACTGTTAGCAAGCATGAATTTGGATTTTAAGAACTGAACTATCATTAATAAATGCTACAAAAGTACCGCTCATACTTAGTTCATGTTAGTAAATACATGAACAAACATTAACTAATGGAAATGTATTGTAAAGAGTGTCCATGTCCAATATAACTAGTATTACTATTGTTATGAGAACATTTTGTGTGTAACCAAATGTATCCATAGGAGTATTTTATTTCATAAAATCAATTATTAATTTAGTATCAGTTTAATTAAAGGAGTAAAAACAAACCATGATAACAGAGAATATCTTCATTGAAGTTCTTCATCTCTTCCCCGTCTCCATCTTCACCATCTCCTTTGACCCCATCAGCTAACAAAGAAAGCAAAAACAATTCAACAACTACACAATTAAACTACATCTAAACAGAGCAAGAGAAAAACAGAATCTCTAAGTTTTAGTACCTTTAGCTCCTGGGCTGCTTTTCTCTCCATTAATTTTGCTGTTGTTGTGTTTGGTTTCCTCCTCATCTTCCTCCAGCTGGTCTAATGCTAATTGTCTCCAGCTCCTTAAAGAAGCCTTTCCGATCCAGAATCCTGATTCGTCACTAAACACGCCACACACATCCACTCAGTCAGCTTTATTAAACATTTAACATCTGCAATATTTGTTGTAACTCCTTATGTTATTAATACCTTTTCAAAGCGGCTTTGGCAAGATTGGTGACCTCTCTGTAATCTTCATTCAGCTGGTTTTTCAGTCTGATCACCCGACATCGCTGAGTGACACAGTCTCTACAGAGAGACGACCCTAAACACCAACCATGAGTGCATTTATGGGTGACTGAATGCCTTTATATTAAAATACACTGACAACATGACTGATTTTATTGAGAACAGGGTTTGATGAAAGAAACCCTTACGGTCTAGTCTGGGTCCTCCTCCGTAGCGGCCAAAAAGGAGATCAGCAGCCTTTAAGGATATTCTTTTGGCTTCACCAATCTTGTCTGGGTGCAGTTTGCCATGAGTGCACAGGAACTGGCTGTTGTCGATTTCCTTTATGGCGGTGGAGTCGTCAAGCCATTTCTTCAACCACTCCAGAGGCACAAACTCATACGACTGGCCTAAAGTCACACAAGGAGCAAATGCATTGATTCCTTATTAAAAACAAATTCAAAAACCTCCAGTGAGTTACATTACTGTTCAAAAGTCTGGGGTTAGTCTTTTTAAAAATAAAAAAAAACTTCTTGTCAGCAAGGATGCTTTTAACTGACCCAAAGTGACAGATTTTTGATATTTTAATCAACCAGCAACATTTTTTTTTGTCAGGAAATGACACAAACAACTCCAAAAAGATAATAAGATGACGTACATTGTTGTTGAAAAAATATTTGAACAAAAACTATTTGATATTTGAAAAGACATTTGAACAAAAACTTTAAGTCAGAATTTACCAGAAGAATGAATAATTTTGGGTTTGACTGTATATAGCTGAAGACAAAAATAACTAATCGATGTGTGAAACTAATCGATGTGTGAAAATTATTTCTTTCAAATATTTCCTAACTCTTCAAAAGGAAAGTACGTTTAATTAAGCAAGTTACTGGAGAAAAAATCCATGTGAACGAAAAAATCATTTCTTTAGGCGGCTAATAATGCTGACCTTAGCAGTTTTCAAAAATAAAAAATAAATATAACGCCTTAGTGTCCCACCAGTTCCGATATACAGCTACATCGCACTGCTACGAGTGTGATATTGCGTTTATACAACAGTTCGATGGAATAATCATATTAAATGATGTGAGTCTAAAAACCCTATAGAATGAGGAACTACTTTCTTTCGCCATTCATTCACATCTGCAGCTGACGTCAAAACAGCAGAAATCATTGTTATTTCAACAACATCACTTTAGAACTAGTGTTTGAATGATTCTCAAGCGTAATGTCTAAAACGATGACAAAACAGGTGATTTTGCTCACATTTTAAGATTTCCCAATATTTCTCTGTTGCAATCGTGATATTACAATAATTAACCTTGAAAAAGTCAGAGCCAACACTACCAGATAACTTGTTTGCGATAAGGAAAAACGCAAAACACATGCAGGCATTTCTTCTTTCTTTCTGTTTACTGAACTAGTCTGCAGAAACGAAAACAGGAGACTTATTAGAAACAAACAGATGGCCAACCTTAAAGTAACTCAGGCTTATACAAAGAGTGGCCAACACAAAATACATACATTCATGATATGCGAGTCCCATCTCCCAATAAAGACACTACAATTATATGGTATTATATGGTACAGCACTACAACATACAAAAGAGAGAGATCAACATAGAATGCCATTTACCAGTTTAATAATGATTTGATCAGCTGTAGTTAGAAATTAGGCTGTTTTTATCCTGTAAGGGCTCATTATGCAGTCTCTGTCACCATCTTGTGGATGGACAACTTCAACCATCTTCGCTCCGCTCAATGACAGGCTATTGGCCACAAACGCGCTGTCTCTCAGAAGTTATAAATGCTTTAAAATAGGCACTATCCTTGTAAATAAACGGCATAGTTGCATATGCTGTCCAACAGCAGCAATATTTGTCAAAGTGTGGTGTCCTCTGCTTGTTGCTGTATGTGGGCGGAGTAATACACATGGATGAAGAGGCTGGATGAGTGCTGTTATTTGCAGAATATTGCCAATCAGACACAAGAAGCAGACAGAACTGTTGTATAAATATGTATATAATTCCAGCCAAACTAACCTTCTCCAGAAGAAAAATAGAACATAATGTAAAACACTGTGTGTCTGTGCTCTGTTAAGCTTCACTTGGAAATATTTGAAAAATTTCTAATTTCATGAGGCTAATAAAAAAATTCAACTAATAATATTTGACAGTTTTACTGTTATTAAAGTATTTTAGAAAGTATATTCCCAGTCTGAAACTTGTGAACAGTACTGCAAATATAACACTGAAATGTTAAAGAATGAAAAAGGCAGATTTAACACATTATGAGAGAAACAGATGCACCAGGCATTTCTACTGACCGTCTTCTGCAGGTAACAATTCGTAGAGCTCCTTCACCTCCTCGTGTTTGGCTTTGCCTTTGTCAACACTCTGCTTTCGCATGTCTGACATCTCACAACACCACTCCTCAAACTTCTTGTTGTCCTGCTCGACCAGCTTCTGGAGAAAAGCTGAAAAAACAAACAGAAATTGCATTGACGGTATAGTAAAATTACACTGCAGTAATTATAAAAACAATAATGATTTTTCATTGTGAGTAAATCTTACCTGGTACATCAACAGGAGTTTCTGTCTGGTTAATCTCTTCTGTCTGCTGTTTGTACACTAACATGTATGCGTTCCTCGAACAGTGATAGCCTTTGCTACATTTTGGCTTTCTGGTTTGAGATTTGGCCGTCTCAGCTGGAATAAAACAATAATAAAATAAAAAAACAAATATTATTATGTTTGCACTTGGGGCGCCACGGTGGCGCGTGAGTAGCACGTTCGCCTCACAGCAAGAAGGTCGCTGGTTCGATCCCCGGTTGGGGCAGGTCCCGGTTGGGCCAGTTGGCATTTCTGTGTGGAGTTTGCATGTTCTCCCCGTGGTTGCGTGGGTTTCCTCCGGGTGCTCCGGTTTCCCCCACAGTCCAAAGACATGCGGTACAGGTGAATTGGGTAAGCTAAATTGTCCATAGTGTATGTGTGCGAATGAGATGTATGGATGTGTTTCCCAGAGATGGGTTGTGGCTGGAAGGGCATCCGCTGCGTGAAACAAATGCCGGATAAGTTGGCGGTTCATTCCGCTGTGGCGACCCCGGATTAATAAAGGGACTAAGCCGAAAAGAAAATGAATGAATGAATGAATGTTTGCACTTGTATCTTTTAGAACTATAAAAGCTAATTCACTAACAATGAGACATTATACAGAGCAAATTGACTCTTTTTACAAGATGTCGATGATGAGTTTAAATCAGCATCTTAATTCCTTGAAAGTTTTAATATTTCGATTTCTTTAAACGTAGATATATAAAGCTAAACGTAGTATTGTACTGTATCATCTTTGCATCAAATTACATATGAATTAGAGCAATACCTAGCAAATGTCAACATTTCCGTGAAAAGAAAAAAGAAGTGTTCACCAAAACCCTTTCTAAGTTGTTTGTGTAGGCTTTTACAGTACTGTAAAAATACTCAAAAATGATGTGTCGGCGTTTTCAAACATTTTGGTTTGATTTACCAAAGTCACAAAGTGGCAATTTCACATCTGTCACACCCAAAACAGAGAGATGTCACATCCATAACGAAGATTTTTCCTCATAAATGCAAAAATGTCAGATAAAATAAATCCTTTTTGTTCTATAGAGACAACCATGATACTTTAGATTAGCATTTCTTTGTGTCGTGCACTTTAAATCACAGAATTTTTACAAAGTATGTTGTTCACAGTAAATTTCCATACCTTTTAGGCTCACATCCATAACGCATACATATTTGTCTATTTTAAAATATAAATTGCCTTAACAGATTGATATTTTTAATTGGTTTTGAAAAATCTAAACAGATGCTTTAATATACTGTTAACATGTACAATCTCTGTGAACTAAAGTTTCAAGTTTTTACTGCAAACATCACATCCATAATGCTGGAATGGCTCATTACCACTCATGCGAGGTGTTTCTAATGCAGTTTCTAAGGGTAGGACAATAAACTTGATATTGTTCTCTCTTCTTACTCTCACTATTTTTGTTTCCTTTTTTTGAAAGTCCTGAAAAAACTATAGTGGAGTTTTCTTTTATTATTTGATCAAATGATAATACAAAAAATGTATTTGTGGTTAGGCATGGGATGATAACTGGTTTCAAGGTTTACCACGGTTTGGAAAAGTCAAGGTTTTAAAACCATTCCTAAGGTATATGTAAGGTTTTTTTAATGTGTTGTAATACTGTAAATCTGTGTTTTTGAAACTAATGAAGTCAATGATTTATTTTAATTATTTAGCCTGACATGTTTATAGTTCCAAAATATTGCAAATGTTATCTAAAATAAAATAAATTGCGTTCAATGGGGAAAAAAGTTTTAGTTTTTATCCAGAGATTTAAAATGAACTTATTTTAGAGCAGTAATCACAATACTGTGAAATCTTTATCCAATGTTATCATACCATCAAAAACTTATATCTGCATCTGCCTATGCCTATTTGTGGTACTCTCCCACTCACTGCTCTTAAAGTTTACCCAACTATGACGACTTGCGCTGTTAATGAACATGGAAATATGAAAAGGGTGTATGGTCAAAATGTGTTGTTACCGATGTCTTCCTCAATGCCCAGCTGAAGTTTCTTGCCCTCCATTTTCTCGATCTCCTCATCGTTAAATTTGTACCAGTCGTTGGTATGGGCGTCTCTCACGTGAGCGATGTAGTGACCGGAGTAAGCGCTCACACCACGATGAATCAACACCGCGCTCAGCTCATATGTGCACTTCTCCTCTAAACAAGAGAGAACAAAACATAAACAACCATTCACTGACTTTGTTAGTTATTTCAGACATACAATTGAAGTCAGAAGCCCCCCTGAATTATTAGCCCCCCTGTATACTTTTTTCCCCCAATTTCTGTTTAATGGAAATAATATTTAATCAACACGTTTCTAAACACAATAGTTTTAATTTCTAATAACTGATTTCTCTTATCTTTGCCATGATGACAGTACATAATATTTGACTAGATATTTTTCAAGATAGTAGTGTTCAGCTTAATGTGAGTTTAGTCAGATTAAAGCAGGGTTCATACACATTTTTACTACTAAAATTCCAGCCCTTTTCCATGACTTTCAGGTAAATATCCATGACATATTGTTTTACACATGGTAAATAAGAAAAATGCATGTTCAAATAATCAAAAAATATGACAATCTATGTAGTAGTTTATTTTTATATCTGTTAAATAGTCTTTAGGAAGTATCTTGCTGTCTGTGTGAACATTATTAAAATGTTGGCTTGTATTTTTTGCAAGATTTATAAGAAGAGTACAAATTAGCACCCACAGTATCGTACCTCTGTAGTTAAAGATTGTTTCTGAACACGACACTCAAAATGTAGCTTGAATTAAGGTAAAAGTAAAATTGTGAGTTTCAACATCACGTAAAGAGATAAACTATGCAATTGTAGTTCAAATTTACCCAATGTTATCTTCTCAAATATAGTCAAGTACACAGATATTTGCCAAACAAATTTCCATGACTTTTCCAAAGCATTTTGGGTTTATTTGTTTTTTCCACACTTTTCCAGGTCTGGAAAATGTCTTATAAAAAAATTAAAAGACTTTGCCAGGTTTTTCAGGATCGTTTGGACGCTGTTAAAGGCTTAACTAAGTTATTTAGGTTCATTAGGAAAGTTAGGGTAATTAGTAGGCCCACACGGAATTTGCGCGTGCAGAATTCCGCAGATTTCCACAGATTTCTAACCCATCATTAATTCTGTTTATTGTGTAAATGTGTGGAAATTTGTATTCATTCAGTTTTGAAATTAATTTCAGTAATAATATTGACTAATATGAAAATATTCATATTATTTATTTACAATATAGTTTGTAAAGTCATATTTTCTGTCTTTTAGTAGAGATTTTATATGAGAGACTTGCTTTGTTTACCAAATAAAATTGCATTGTAAACATTAAATAAAAGTTAAAAAGGTATTACTTTTTATTTCATATATAGGTTTTAGTTATGATACTCCCAAAATCATTCAGCATAAATCTGCAGATTTTTACCAAAATTCTGCGCAGAAATAGCAAAAAATGTCTGCAGATTCCGTCTGGCCCTAGTAATTAGGCATATCATTGTATAGTGATGGCTTGTTCTGAAAAAAATATTATTGCTAATAATATTGACCTTAAAATGGATTTTAAACTGCTTTTATTCTAGCTGAAATAAAACAAGACTTTCTCCAGAAGAAAAAAAATATAGGAAATACTGTGAAAAATACCCTGCTCTGTTAAACTTCATTTGCAAAATATAAAAAAATATATACATATAAATTTACAGGAGGGCTAATCATTTTGACTTCATTTGTATATTCCTGTTCATAAAGTGAGGAGACAGAATTTGTTTTCTTATAAGGAATTAATACTTTAAGAAAGATTTCAGCATGAAGTTTTCTTGGTGAAAGTCTTCTTGCTGGAGGGAGTGCGGCTCAGTACAAGCTGATTTTGTGCTCCAGGATCACATACTGTATGTATAACAAACAGTATACCTTTTCCTTCCAAAAACGGCTCCATGTCAAGAACTTCTGGAAAACTAATGAAGGTGTTGAGTTTCTTCTTATGCCCACTTTGCCTACAAAAAGCAAAGAATGTTGAGAAACACATTACAAAAAGTAATGAATCTTAAGCTTATAATGCTCACCTATCAAAAACGAAACGCATGAGCTGAAAGTTGAGTGTGCGAGGAAGACTCTGCAGCTTGATCCTGCGTGTGGCGTTCTGTTTACTCTGACAGCTCTCGCAATAGTAACGATTATCACCGTCCAGCTTCTCCTCCTAAACAACACATTGAGACCTTTTTAGATCTGATCTACACAGCCAAACAGAGCGGTCTAGTTCCAGAAGGGCTAGCACTCACCTTCAGAAACTCTGTAACACACTCTGTGAGGTTTTTGTGTCCTTGAATATTCAGTTCTAGTTCATAAAATCGTGATGGTAATGGAGATTCACGTCCACATTTGTTGCATCTAAATTAACAAAGACAGAAAAAAACAAGTGTTTATTACAGTATTATAACATATAGGAGTATAATAATGGACTTGGGTCATAATTCAATACATACTTTAATACAAAACTAACAAAAAATCTCAATATTTTAAAACAAAAAGATTTATTTATGACTATTTTTAAAACATACCTGTTGGCCTACTAATTATTAAAAAAATGTTAACCTATGGTAGAATGGTAGACTAGTATGGTTAACCTAAAAAATGTAGACTTTAATCTGGTCCTGTAGTATTATAAACAGGTCAGTGATGACACCAGATTACAAGTAATCATGATTCAGAAGCTGAATTATGTAATGTAATGTGCATTTATATAGCGCATTTATCATGTATGGCCATACACCCAAAGTGTGTCACAATCATAAGGCACAATCTCTACACCACCACCAGTGTGCAGCATCCACTTGGATGATGCGACGGCAGCCACAGGACAACAATGCCAGTGCGCTCACCACACACTAGCTATTGGAGGAGTGGGAGACAGTGATACAGCCATGATGGGTAAGGGTCAATGGAGGGAATTTGGTCAGGACACCAGGGTTACACCCCTGGGATTTTTAATGACCACAGAGAATCAGGACCTTTGTTTAACGCTCATACGAAAGAAGACGCACACTGACAGTATAGTGTCCCCTTCACTATACTGGGGCATTAGGACTCAGACAGACCACTGGTTGAGTGCCCCCTGCTGGCCTCACTAACACCACTTCAAACAGCAACCTAGTTTTCCCATGTGGTCTCCCATCCAGTTACTGACCAGGCTTAGCCCTTGGGCTGCAGGGTGATATGGCTGAGGTGTAGTAAAGTGAATATTATTAATGCCATTTTTTTTATTTATTACATTTCTTACAGGTTAAATAAAAAATGTGCAATGTACATTTGTAATCGCATAAAGCCATTATTGATTTTTAAAGGATGAAATTTATATTTTGGGTGCAATATACCTTATAAATACATTAGAAAAATTCCTAGATGGTCAATATCAGCAATAATAACATTTACATCAGCTGTACATTTTTATATTCCAATATTTTGACGAATCATTATTAAATGTCACATAACTAATAATATATTAATGCAGTTTTCATATTGTTCACATCACTAACAGAGTGACTATTATAAGTGTCAGAGTTTGGAAAAAAATAATTATTATAATTAATAATATCTTTTTTTAACCTACATCAACAATTTTTCTTCTCTTCTTGAATGTTTGTGTTTTGTTTCATGTTTTGTTCAGTGTATGTAAATGTGTGCCTAGGGTATAAATTTCCTCATTGGGGACAATAAAGTTAATTTAATAAATACATAAATATACCTTTTTCAATAATTACTTACACTGTAACATAAGAGAACTGTCCACAGAACTGCTGTTGAATGACATTTTGGAGATTTGGGTCCTTCTGCTTTGAAAGTGTGTCTTCGAGAAGTGAGAGGAAGAGTTTGGAGAATTCCTGAGCATCCTAAAAACAAAACAGACGTCTTTTGAGCCTTACATGGTCCACATGCTCAGTTGGAACTCTTCCAACATGCTTGATCTTAAGCTGGCCTTACCTGCTGTTGGCCTGTGTCGAGCCCAAGAGCCTTCACTAGCCCTGAAGGATCGATATACCGCCTGTTGCTGTTCTGTAGCAGCGCAAACAGATACTGGAGATGCTCGCATATCGTCCGTGGTTCATAATCTGTTGGTATGCAGTATGAAATGCACAAGTTACTTTCGATAAATGAGGATTTGAATGCATATTTAATGGTAAAAGTAATGTTTTTATTAAGGCTTAATTTCAAAGCAGCTACACAGTGTCTCTACATACATTCTGTGTAGTCACATGATTAAAAACACATTTAGTAAATGGCAATTGCTGCTGTGATAAATGTTGCATGGTACAATGAAAACGTTAGGCCTGTCACAGTAATCAATGTATCGAGTTATCTAACAACATGTGGACATGACCTCAATCATTTTTGGTAATGAAATATATATCGCCCATACATAAAAAACAATTCTAGCAACATTTTAGCTGATTGTGCAAACATCTCTATCTCTATTGGAGGTGTCAGTGTCGGTACGGTTAAAAAAAAACACTGTAGTATTTACTATAAATTCCTTCAGTATACTTTCATGAGGGTGTCTGACAACAGAAAATAGATCTGGTAGCAGATATCGCAACCTCTGTTACTTTTTACCTGGCACTTTTTTGTTAACATTTATTACCATTAATTTAGTTATGAGTTTACACATTCTGAGTCCAATACCTGATTATTAAATTGTTAGAATTATTATAACTACATGAAACATTCTTAAATTTTTAAATTGTATGTGTTCTTTGGAAGAGTGTACTTGCATTGTGATGATATTATATTGTAATTCTGGCATTGTATAATGATGAGTAGCATAAAATAGTCTTAAAATGACAATAATATAGTTTATCGCAACATATTTTGGTCCAATATATCGTTCAACAAAAAATAGATATCATGACAGGCCTAGATATCATATTTGATAAATGGCAAGTAAAGCAAGTGGACGATAAAATAATTGAGACTTTAAAAATAGAAACTGAAACTGAATAAGGAACCTGAATCTGTGTTGTGCCCTTCAGCTCTGGAATTTTGAAACCTATATAAGGCTCTGCGCAGCTCCAGATTGTGGAACCACACCTGGAGGAAGGTGTTGACGTAACACGTGGCACCAAGATTCGTCAGGCCCACAAATGTGTTCTGAAACAGAGAAAGAAATCACAAAAATGTATGAGTTAGCAAAGTTGACCGAGGGGTGACACGGTGGCTCAGTGGTTAGCACTGTTGCCTCACAGCAGAAGGTCGCTGAGTTTCTGTGTAGAGTTTGCATGTTCTCCCTGTGTTGGTGTGGGTTACTTTTGGATGCTCTGGTTTCCCCCACAGTCCAAAGACATGCGGTAGAGGCAAATTAGATTAACTTAATTGGCCATGGTGTATGAATATGTGTGAATGCAAGATTGTATGGGTGTTTCTGAGTACTTGGTTGTCGCTGGAAGTGCATCAATTGTGTAAAACGGGCTTCTGCTGCGTAAAACATATACTGGAACAGTTGCCGGTTCATTCCACTGTGGCGACCCGATAAATAAAGGACTAAGCCAAAAGAAAATGAATGAATGAAAGTTGCCTGAAGGCATTTAATGATATATTAAATAAACATATTTATTTAAATGCTAGGACTATACATTTCAACTTCAGCAATCAAAACAAATCTGAAATTATAAAAATATTAAATTCTAAAACATTATTTAAAAATATTAAATTAAAAAGTTTAAATAAAAGTGAATGAAAAAGGTTGCATTGGCAAAGCTGACAACAACAATTCCTAAAGTGAAATAGTAATAAAACGCTACATAAACTTATCAAATATTGTTTTTTTAAAACTAAATTACAACAGAAACATAATAATGATAAAAGCGCACACGAGATAAATTGCAAGAACTGAAATGTATCTATATATACATTTTCAAATTATTATTACTATTAATATTATTATTACTATAAATTCAAAGTAATAAATAATACTTAAATAGCATTAGTACATAACTAATGGTATTATTAATTCAAAGTAATAAATAATACTTAAATAGCATTAGTACATAACTAATGGTATTATTAATTCAAAGTAATAAACAATACTTCAAAAGAATTAGTACAAAACTAATTGTATGTATATGATGTACCTTATCTCTTCTTTCCGAATTTGGGTCATCAATGTTGTGGAAGGTGTTTTCATCAATTTCTCCCAACCATGATTGTTCCCCAATACCAACAAGACAATTAGGGTTTCCTTTACAGTTCCTCCTAAATGAATACAAGATGCAGAAATTGAAACATGTTTTATAGTCACTCACTCCACCAAAAGTGTTGCTTTAAATATGAACTACACTCAAACGCATGCATCATAAAATAAATACAGACAGATCACCAAACACAGACTACACTAGTTCAGTTTTACCTGCATGCCCCTCTTTTGCAAGCCGACACTGCGATCCTATAAGCCAGTTCTATATGTTCATGTGTGATGTCCTCTGGTCTGACCGCCTCTGCCCATCGCCAAGCAGCTTTTTCCAGCTGCAACCGAGGAGCCATTCTGTAGAAAAAGACACAGTAAAATGTTCAAATTGCACATCAGTCCAGCACACATATATCTGAAGACATGTGCAGATACCTTGCAAACCAAAAACAAAACACACACGCTGTAGTAAGTGACATATTATACAATGCATACATCCAAAAATAACATTTTAAAACGAAGTAAACATCTTACACATTGTCACGTCACACACACTTGACAGTTTCACACATCTTTGTGATGCACAGGCCTCGCATCACTGGTCCAGCATGCACAATTGTTTTTAATTAATCATAAAAACACTCATACGACAGCTAATTTATCTTAACTTGCAATAAAAAGGCAAGCACAGAAAATAATATTCAAGCAACACCACAGTCCCAACTAGCACATATATATTTGTCAATAAAATGAATAAAATGCAGAGTATAGACTGAAACATACCGTCAAAAAATAAAAAACGTCCGTTTAAGGGCTTGAGGCAGCTGTATTGTTTAATAAATCTTTAGAAAACACAATAAAAATGTAATGTTTTCATCGAGGCTGCTAAAGCTGCGCAGTTAGCATGCTAGCAGCTAGCTCTTGACTTATTTTCATTAAATAAAGGCACCTGGCGTGAATTTACCAGGAGATTCTTGACTGTGAAGATGCTTTCATAAAATTAGGAATTTTAAATCACACTTTATTGATGGTACGTTTGTATTTAGCGCCCTTGCGTCAGCTTTTATATAAATATTTCTGTCCCTTCGTCAGTTTCAAACTTCTATGAGACGTACGTACTTACGCGTGACGTATTCGCGACGTCTGACGTAAGTACGTCAGCACGTAGACTTCGCTCAATGTTGTGGCTCCCTGCGTTTCCACATGGCAAATGTTTCCTTTGCTCCCAAATACATACAAAACATTGAATTGTAGGAATTTAAGAGAAAGTTAATACGCCTATATGTTTTATATGATATTTAAATGTTCATAACTGCACACTTAAGTATAAAAATGCATATTAGTTTACAGTTTTGTTTGTTGCATCTTTGAAAAGTTAACTAGAAGTGCAAATCAGTATTAGCTCAAGTCTAAAGATGGTATTTTTGCAGAAAGCGGCTAAATATAGCCTAGATATATAACTAATTATTAGAATATATTGACACAAGTCATCCATATGTAAAAAATATAGCAATAATATAGTTTTTGTGGGGACATGGTGGCTCAGTGGTTAGCAGCACTGTTGCCTCATAGCAAGAACGTCGCTGGGACGAGCCCCAGCATGGGTCAGTTGCCGTTTCTGTGTGGAGTTTGCATGTTTTCCTGTGTTTGCCTGGGTTTCCCCACAGTCCAAAGACATGTGGTGTATAAGTGAATTAAGTAAATTAAATTGGCTGTAGTGTATGAGTGTGTGTGAGAGTGTATGGGTGTTTTTCAGTGCTAGGTTGAGACCGAAAGGGCATCTGCTGTGTAAAACATATGCTGGATGAGTTTGCGGTTCATTCTGCTGTGGCGACCCCTGATAAAAGGGACTAAGCCGAAGGAAATTAAATGAATGAATAAATTAATGTATAGTTTGTGTGTGTGTGTGAGTGTGTGTTTGTGGGAATTGTGCTCATAAATTGCCAGGGTAGATCATGAGATGCATTCACAGGCCCAAAGATAAAAGGAGCAATGAAATCTTTACCAAGCCTCATTCCACTCTGTTAAAACCCCGAAAGGTTTAAGAGCGTTTTACTGGACTTTAAACTTCACCTTTGAACTCTGAAGAAGAAGCATTCAGAGGTGTCTGTGTGACATAAAGGTCGTCGCTGAATTTTAAAGAAAAGGTATTTGTTTGTGCAAAATTGTGGAATGATGGCTGGATGTAGGCCTACTTTGCATTTTTTTATTGTAGAAGAGGAATAATTTCATTTGAAACTACAAGTAATAAATAAATATTTAACATTTTAACATTTTTTTACATTTAATAAATGCCACCTTGATGAACAGAATAATTTTATTTAAATTAAATGAAATTACTAAAAAATAAAATAAAAAAATTACCCCAAACTTTTGACCGGTAGTGTAATTTGTTTCAGTTTCAGTGCTGTGTTCATTTAAATTCATTAAGTTATAACTAATGTTGTTCAGGCAACTAAAATAGTATTCACACAGTTATGTAAACAATTCTAGCCGTTATATTTTTCTATGGCTTGTGCATTATTGTTAAATAAACACATTTTGAGAGTTAAGATTTATTGTGATTTATTTGTTCAGATGATTTAGGTAACAGTAGGCTGGGTTATGCATGGCTCAGTTTTGGGGCTTCTGGTTAAAGGGTGGTGTTGATATGGTTAACTTATGGCTGAGAATCGGTACCATTAATGAACCAGTTTTGGCCCAGTTTAGGGCCAGTTAAGGGTGATAAATCAGCTAAGATTCATGGCGGTTATGGCCCATGTATGGCCCTTGTCTTTAATTCAGTTATGGGCCACTTCAGGGCAGTCATTCTTTGCGGTACTTGGGCCGAGGGAAAAGTTATAGTGTGGCCCGGAGCTGGGCCAGAAAACATTTGCTATGTGGGTTGGCTAGCTAATCAAGCTTTAGGCCTTCTAGAAACATCCTTGCAGGTGTGTTGAGGCAAGTTGGAGCTAAAATCTGTAGGACACCGGCCATCCGGGACTGAGTTTGGGCACCCCTGGATTAAAATATCCCAGTATCATTAGAGTGTATAAGTTAAAAAAAAGTATAATGTTAAGTTCACTTAAGTACAACCTCTATAGCAGTGGTTCCCAAAATGAGGGTCAGCACCCCCTGGGGGGTCGTAGGACAATGACAGGGGGTCGCTTGGTGATTTCCAAAAGTCAAATAAATTTGATTAAACTATGAGCTAGTTTAAACTATAATACCATATTTTATCCATAACCCACAAGACAAAAATAATTGTTAATAATTACATAAAAAAAACAGCATGCAAATGAAAAGCCATCAGCCTTTCAATAATTTTTTTTTTTCATAGCGTCAGTGTGTTTACGTTAGATTAAGAACACAGCAATAGTGTCAGATGTAGCAGATTGATTTTAGAGCACCAGGTTAAACTTTCTGACTCCTTTATGACAATCAAATGCATTAAAAATAAATACAGGCTATTATACTGAACATTGAGGATGATCTCTGGGTGGCGGTCTCCAAAGTTAAACCAAGAATAGACTTATACTGAAAACATTGTGTCCACCAGTATCATTAAGTTAGGTTAATATTAAATTAAACAAATTAATAAATGACTATAAAAATGAAATGGTTCTTAGGCTGCACTTTTGATATATCAACACAATATGCTTGTGTTGATATAGGCCTATTTTTGTGTGGGCAACCTATTTTTTTATAGGCCTATTTTTGTTTGTATATTTATAACCATCTCCAAGAAATGTGAGGGTCGCGAGTCACTGTCATTGTTATTTTGGAGGTCGCGGGCTATAAAGTTTGGGAACCCCTGCTCTACAGTACCAAACCTGCTAAATTATATTCAAAATATTTCAGACTTTCATAAACTAAAAAAATTGCCACAATAATCCGTATTCTAGATTATATCAAACCAATTTTGTGTTAAATATTGACATAATCTGCTGGTTAATTAATTTCTAATTCAAAATTTAACCCAATGTTTGTGTTTGTCTAATTTTTTACCCAATTTGGGTCGAAATAACCCAGCAATTTTTAAAGTGTTTGACTAGTAAATTTTAATATAAACCACAAATGTAGCTTTGTGATCAAAGTTTATATACTAAAAGCATGGGCCAAATTGTTCCTTAGTATTCAAATAGTAGCCTGTTCAATTACAGCAATAGAAGCTATAGGCTACTATACTTACTACAACTTGAATTATTAGTTTGTTAGTGGGGATATGCATCTTTTCAAAAAGGCAACACTTTTTTAAAGTGCTGGATAAGTTGGCGGTTCATTCCGCTGTGGCGACCCCTGATAAATAAAGAGACTAAACTGAAGGAAAACGAATGAAAGAATAATTAGGCTACACATCCCATAGCATCTTAATCATTTAGGCCTAAAGAGATATAATTCCCTGCCATTTGTGTTTTAGTGATTATTATTTAAATATATGAACAATGAATATTTACGTCCAAACATATGACAAGTTTTCTAACACCGTCAGCATTTTAGTGCTTTGCAAACACCGCATGTCCCAAATGCAGTGAGTGTGCCAGATGTTCTCCCAGTGCATGTTGGGCTGCTTCAGCTTTGAGGGGGTCCCGCACGGCTCCTCCTTCAGATCCATGGCATTGGACCCGTTGTCATGGAAATAGTTCAGACGCATAAATTTGACAAAGTGTCTTCAAAGGCACAAAAGCTGGGATGATGAACAAGGATTAAGCTCGACGCATCCGAGACGCCACAGACAAATATTACCGCTTTCATTTTTGAGAGGGGATGTTGCACGGCCTTTATGTCGTCTTTTTAAATTAAGGGAATGTTTGGTTTTGAAGAGAGCAGACTTTGCGCGATAGAAATGCGACAGAACAATTGCATTTAAAGATTGGAGACGTGAGTGGTTGGCTTGGACACTGGAGATGGCGGCAGCGCGGTGCATTCAGCAGCTGTCAGGATGGTTTGTTCTGCTCAGCTTAATGACACGCCAGAGTCACTCCATCGAGACAGGTAGGGTGATGAGTGCTCACTGCTGGAGATTTATCCCGTTATTACCGCGTCGTCTCCGACACTTGTTGCATTGGGTTTCGTCTTGTATTCTGAATTCATTTGTGTGTGTTGGCATTAGAAGTCGCTGGAGATGCGGTGGCATTCGCAGACATTTGGCTTGTTCCCCGTCATTTGTCTTGGCAAAACTGTAATCTAATGAAGTTAATTGAAAGTGAGTTTAAAGTTATGTTTACTGTTTTATAGAGTAGTTTCTGTTAACGTTTTGTTGGATTTCATTCAGTTGGCGAGTTTGCTGAAACTTACATCTATAGTTTTAAAAACTGAAATAATAGTTTTACTAAAATGACATTTGATATAATTAGGAAGTGACAATATATAATTCAGCAAAATTAATAATATTTTGGATTTTTAGTTATTTACAACATAATTTTTCATGCACACATACACACACAAAGTTATATGCAACTTTTAAAAATTGTTTTATAGAAATCCCTTTGTCGTAATACATACAGAAAAAGAAAATAGACAACACACTCACAATTATATATGGGAAATACCATGTACACAAACAAAAATGGTCCAATAATAAACCTAACATTTATTTGTTTAAAGCATTATATAAAACCCTAAAAGACATTAAAAATAAAAAAGCTATAAGGATCCCACATAGCAAAATTTCATTGGCCCAGATCTGGCCCACACAATGAGCATTTGCTTGGCCCACATGCCGCAGTGTATTACGGTACATGACTGGACCAAGTCTGGCTTCCATACAAGGGGCAAACATGGATCATGTCTCAGCCAAGTTAATAACCCATAACTGGGCCAGATATAGTGTTTCACGACTGGAATAAATTTGATAAACCCATGAAGCATTTTGCTTTATGGTTGCGCTTTTTTTGAAGGGGTCCGATTGGTAGATTTTTTTCTTTACTCAAAGGTAATTTATATGTATTTTAAAAGTGAGTCAAGATAGGCCAAACTTACGTGGCCCACATACCTGTATACATTTTAAACATCTGGGCAAAATACTACGTTTGATATCTGGCCCAATTCTATGCCACCTAAAAGACGGTGCCACCTTTGCCAAACCCGGGCCATGTTTGGCCCACATGCTGTAGGTCAGTGCCGGACGAATGCCTGCTGTGCCAGCATTATGCCAAATCTGGGCCAGAATTCTTTGCTACATGGGATGTATGCAATTTTGGAATCATTTTCTCGTGCAAATTTCTTGTAATTTATATATCCCCTGTACTTTTATTTATTTTAGTTTTTTTATTCTCAACTGATTTGTTCCTATGATGTGATAAAAATTGTAGGCACTGTATTCCTCATTTTTTTTGTTTGCTATTGCTCTTGTTATGCAAAAAACAAACAAACAAACAAACAAAAAACACCCACACACAAATCCTCTTAATATTTTATGATTTGTATGATAATATTTGTATGGTTTGATTCGGTTTGTATGATTTTTATATATAAACTGAATCATAAATACAGTGCTCAGTATAACTGAGTACACCCCATTTTGAAAATTACTATTTTTATCCATTTCTCAGTGAATATAGGCAATGTATTTTGGTGCATTTGAACAAAACAGATTTATAAAACAGATTAAAAATATTATTTTAGCCACCAAATATATTTACAAATTGAAAGATAATTCAATCAAAAATTCAAGAAAAGTATTGCAAAATAAATAAATACAGCCAACAAATTTTCTACTAAATTTTTCATTTTTTTTGCATTTCTTGATTTTTCCTCTTTTTAAAATTTGTATTTAATATTTTTCTATAACATTAATTTGGGTGTAGTTGTTTTTGGACCTTTATCGTAAGTTATTTTGTTAGATTTGGTTGCAGTACTGACTAATCTAATGTATATGCACACATATAATATTGTATAGTTTAAATATGAATTTAAAAGATAGATTTGTGAGGGGTGTACTTTTATATGCTGAACACTGTATAAATAAAAAATATATAATATTATATTATAAATATATATATATATATATATATATATATATATATATATATATTTATAATA
>CAIGQQ010020246.1:972911-1012133 GCA_903798035.1 Danio albolineatus | reverse complement strand
CACACACACACACACACACACACACACACACACACACACACACACACTCATTCACTATGGCCAATTTAGTTCATCTAATTCACCTAGCGCATGTCTTTGGAGTGTGGGGGAACCCTGAGCACACGGAGGAAACCAATGGCAACATAGGGAGAACATGCAGACTCCACAGAGAAATTGGCCCAGCCGGGACTTAAACCAGCGACCTTCTTGCTGTGAGGCAACAGTGCTAACCACTGAGCCGATGTGCTGCCCATCACAGCATTTAAAATGACTTAAATCAAATCCAATCCAATCACGGCTAATTGCTTTCTTGTAAAACAGGCATCATTACAACATGTAATAAGTATCTGACTGTAGGTCCTGATGTGTGTTTTCTGCTGCAGACTCTCAGTGGTCCGTGTCTCTGCTGGCGCTGTATGTGGTTCTGGGGGTTACGGCGGCTGGTGTCCTGCTCTGCTGGTGCTGCTGGGCTCCTGGATGGTTCCTGTGGCGCGTCAGTGTGTTTCGCTTCACGCCTTGCTGTAACTCCTGCTGCGCCTCCTGCCAGTTCTGTGGGCGGAGCTGCTCGCAGAACAAAGACCACCGATTGGCTAAAGTCACACCTGAAGGAGCCGCAACACCCGTGTCTTCTACCACCACCGTGGCTGTGTAAAAATAGCACAGATGCAGAGAAAGACTCAGAACTTGAGGACTATGTTTGAGAGTGGTATTATAGCATGAGTATTTTTTACATTCATTATTTTTTCGTTCGTTTTCGACGAGTAACTGGTGGACAGATTTCCACTGGTGTTGTTTTGCTTTTCCAAATTTATGAAGGTAATATAAAGGGTCTGTATTTGTTGTGTGTATTTCATACTGCATTTATAAAAACACATTAGCTGGCATTGCTAGTTTTTAGTCAGTTTGGCAAAAGTGAGTAATATTTTCCACTCTATAATACCTCAGTGGGATACTGCTAACACTGTAGAACAATCCAGCTACAGGCGACTGGACAGACGATGTATTATTAAAACTTTACAATAAAATCCTTCTGACGCTTTCACAGCTGCCTTTCATTTAGTCGCTGTACTCAGGGTTGCCAGGTTTCACCACAAAACTACCCCAATAGCCAATCAAAACGAGCCCAATAACTTCAAAATATGCCACCATTCATCTGAAAACACATATTTTAGATCATACATTATAAACTGTTTCTTCTTTGAAAACATTATTTACATTAATCATAAAGATTCTGTTGTCATAAAAAATATTGTCTTAAATTTGAGAAACATGGTGCCTCTTGTCACTGTCCTATTTTATCCAGTTGTAAATGTAGTGAAATTCCTGGCATGAAACTCTATGCTCTGGCAGGCTGATAGGCAGTGGTTTAAAGTAACTAATTACAATTACTCAAACTACTGTAATTGAGTAGTTTTTCCTCAGGAATTGTAATTTACTGAGTAGTTTTATAAATGTGGACTTTTACTTTCCCTTGAGTACATGTTTAGTGCCGTATCAGTACTTTTACTCCACTGTTCTGCCCTCACTCTAGTGTCTCTCATCCCAAAATTAGACAGACAGATAAACTCTTTCCAACACGTGAGATTGTGGGAGAATGCTGCTTTATTCCATGCCACACTGAGTATGTTGAAACAGAGTGAAACTATGTTAAAAGATGTACATACAATGAGCTATAGTTATCTATGTACATAACATTAATATCTGAGATAAAATATAAATACAAACAGATAATAAACTTACAGACAATGCTTCTACAGATGATCATAGGATGAGTGGATTGTAAGTCTCTTCTTGTAAGGTGTTCTTTTTAAATGAGGCACTTAACTGATTCAAACTGTCAGAATGTTTCTATGACAACAACAATTTACAAGAAGCTATACGACTAGGCATTAATTTATGGTTTCTAAATATTAATATTTACTGGATGATCCAGCACATCCACTACTTTCCTTCAGACTGCAGTCACTACTTTATTTCTTTCTTGTCTATGGTCATTGTCTAAAGTAGAGAAATCAGTCCTGTGATTCCTGTACAATTAAATCACACATAGAAAGTAAATCACATCATACTGAACAACCTCAAGACATGGGCGCTTTATAAATGCAGCAAACCTTTAGGAAACATTCAAAATGTCCAAGAAGATGTTCAACATCTGTACACGCAATGACCCAGAGACTGTTTATAGACTACATGTCACTGAAAATGATGGATGTCGACTGTATGATGACTGAAATCACCAAACAGCCTTAAACAATCACTAAATGGAACGAATGAAGAATGGAAGAAAGGGCCAAATAAAAGAAAGGACCGAACAAGGAATGGAAGGAAGGATCGAAGAACCAAATAAATGAAGGAAGGATTCAAGGAAGGACTGAACAAACTAAGGAAGGAAAGGAGGAACGAACGAACTAATGAATGAAGGACCTAATGAAGGTAGGATCAAAAATATGAAAGAAAGAATGAGCGAACAAATGAAGGAAGGAAAGAAGGAAGGACCAAACGAATGAAGGAAGAATTCAAGGAAAGACTGAACAAACTAAGGAAGGAAGGAACGAACAAACTAATGAATGAACAAAAGGACCTAATGTAGGAAGGAACGAAAATATGAACGAACGAACGAGTGAACGAAAAAGGAGGGAACAAACGAATGAACGAAGGAAGGAGAGAACAAACAATTAATTGAAGGAAGGTTGGAAGGAATGAACGAAAATAGGAAGAATACACCACATGTTGTTTGTGCAGGAATGTGTAAACATAACATTCTGTAAACGCATCAACTTTTCACAGTGTAATACTCACTACTCACTATTATTGAGTACTTTTAAAAGGTCTACTTTTTACTCATACTTTGAGTAATATTTACTACAGATACTATTACTCTACTTGCACAACATGTTTGGGCAAGTAATGGTACTTTTACTTGAGTATGATTTTTTAGTACTCTTTCCACCACTGCTGATAGGTGACCTAATCTGCTCCTGCGTCATTAATTATATGGTGCTGGAGATTGGTTGTCGTCATTTCGGCTTGCTCCTTCTCAGTTTATAATCTCCATGTCATTCTACGCTACTTATGCTGCAGCTTAAGCACCCCAGCTCCTCCACCCCAGCTCCGCCTGTGTTTAGATCTGCTAGGGGGTTACATATATATCTTGTTTGCAGCAGAAGCATGTTATATTCTCTGACAGCATGTCTGTGTATATACTGGCAGCAACAGCTGTCGGTACTTCGTCTGCCATAATAATCAAAGGAGCAGCAGCGGAGCAGATCTATTCCACCAAGACTAAATACATCAACATTGCCATATACCTATTCATTACCATACTAAATCCAGTGTTCATGACAAAAATAGATTAAGCTAATGCTGAACAACTCTGGACTCTGTTTCATAATCCTACCATATTTTTTAAATAATTGATTGAATATTAATTTATTAGAGGTAAATATTTCAAAACAGCCAAATAAATATAATTGTATACAATATGTCAAAAACTTAAACTTGTTACGTATTACGCTGGAAAATCGAGGACTTGGATACATTTCTTTGTTTGGATCACCCCGAATAAATACTGGTATAAACAGTGTTTTAAGCTTGCCCACTGTTTCCAGGTAGTCAAAAACCTACTACTGACTAATTCTTAAAGAGCCCCTATTATGGGTTTTTGAAAATGAGCTTGCATGCAGTTTGTAACACAGTCAGGGATGTCAAACTCAATTCCTGGAGGCCCGCAGCCCTGCAGTTTAGTTCCAAGCCTGCTTTAACACACTTACTGGTAGGTTTCAAACAAGCCTGAAGGATTCAATTAGCTTTTTGGGAATTTAAAAAGTAGTCATAATATAGATTTACAAATTGATAATGAAGTTATAGAAAGAGTATATGCAGTTAGGGTTTTTTGGTGTTATATTGGATCATAAAATTAGTTGGAACCGCAAATAAATAATGTGATGTCAAAAATAGTAAAAACAGTAGCAATAGTGTATAAAGCAAGATTTATCCTGGATAATAAATCAGTGTATGCATTATATAACACACTTATGTTGCCATATATGAGTTATTGTGTTGGAATTTGGGGGAAGACATATAAATCTAATTCACAATCCTTATGTACAATACAGAAAAAAGTAATTAGACCGATAGAAAATGTGAGGTATTTGGAACATACAAATCCTTTATATTTTAAATTGAAGATCCTTAAGTTCAATGATTTGGTTAAATTTAAAACAGACCAATTTATGTTTAAAGCTATGAATAATGCTTCAGAAATGCATACAAAAGTTTTTTGAAGAAAGACAAGGGGGATATAATCTGAGAGAAGAACAAAATTTTAGGAGGTTGAAAACAAGGACAACTTTAAAAAGCTGGTGTATGTCTGTATGTGGTGTGAAATTATGGAACAGTCTAGAACAGAGTCTCAAACAATGTCAGAATATTAATCCATTTAAAAAGTTAATTTAAAGGCATATAATGATGAAGGTGATTGAAAAAGGATAAAATGAGGAAGGTATAATAAAATTTAAATTAATTGCTATTTGCAGTACTATGTTTTTTTTTCTTTGGGTCTATGTTATAAAATGTAAATGTACAAATGGAATCAGACATATAGTATGTTAAAGATGCCAAAAGGATAAAATAAAAAGGATGCCAAAAGGATAAGTAAAAAAAATAAATAAGTTTAAGTAATAGATGAATGATATGTGTGGTAATGGGGAGGGAAAATAATAAGCTTGTGCTTCATCCCGCTCTATTTTCGACCATGTTGAAATTAATTTTTTGTTAAAGATATTTTATGTATATTTTGTTTAAAAATAAATCAAATCAAATCAAATCAAAATCATTTCAGACATTTTTGGGATTAAGAACTTTTTATTCACTGTATTTATGCTTTTGTTTCAGGGACAGATGCAGTAATGTACATTTCTGGTAAAATGTCCCTGGATTTTACTGACTTTTTTTTGTTGCTCAAAAAACCCCTCAAAACAAACACTTCCTGACATTATGAGCTCATGTGAGGCTTTTAAGATCTCAAAAAGCGTAAACAGCGGCCTCTTGTGGATTCGCGAAAACAAAAACTACAAAAAAAAACGGAGCTCCCGGGATGTATTTGACAGTCTCCAGAAATGTATATAGAGGTAAGTTTTCAGAATGAGCCTGGGTTGTTTGATTAGCGTTGGAACTAAACCCTGCTGAGCAGTGGCCCTCCACACTCTCAGAAATAAAGGTACATGAGTTGTCACTGGGGTGGTACCTTTTCAAAAGGTACACATTTGTACCTAAAGGGTCCATATTAATACCTCAGGGGTACATATTAGTACCTAAAAAGTACAAAAGTGTTCCTCTTAAAAATTTTAGGTACTAATAAATACTTTTGAGGTACCAATATGGACCCTTTAAGTACAAATATGTACCTTTTGAAAAGGTACCACCCCAGTGACAACTCATGTACCTTTATTTCTGAGAGTGCAGGAGCTGAGTTTGACACCTGTGACTTAGGTGGAAGTGACAAACTACAAGCGTTACATGTTTATATCAGTTTTATATCTTCCAAACACAAATTTTGTCACTGTTTTGTTGTGCACAAGCATATAGATATCCTAAAAGCTAACAATACTGATGCTAACATCTAAAAGACGTTATTTTAATTTCATGAGACCTTTAAGACTGCATCACTGACATTGACTGTCGCCTTTAATTCCTGTCAAAGGGTTAACGACTTGATAGACTTTAGATACCAGCTGCACTGTAAATAGTCAACTCCAGTCATTAAAAAGCAGTTTTCATGCATGTTTCAGATTCTCCCTGTCAGCGTTTGCAGAAGAGAGAGAAGGTTTGGCAAACGCCCCTGTTTCAAACTGCGTCTGTTGCTTTTGAGACTCCTAGCAACCTTTCAGAGCAGATCCTCTTTGCTCAAAGAAGACTTTCCTATTCTCTGTTTGACCGATTTATATAATCACCAAACCCCCTGTCCAAACAGGCCCTGGATGTTTAATATCTGACATTAAGGTGACCTCGATTTTTCTTGTGTGACCCCAGGCTGTAGATTCTTTTCAGGGCCCGAAGGCTCCGGCGATGGCAGTGGATTGTTGTTATTCTGACCCCATTACGACTTTCCGTAAATGCTGTGAATAAACGCCACTGCATTGTTCCTGCGCTATCTCTCTGACACAAGCGCTTGTAAACGTCATCTGTGACCCGCTCTCTCAGCACGCATAAATTGTTTGGTCTTCAAAGTGTCAATACAATTAATGAGGGATGTGTAAATATCACCTAAAACAGACCTGCTGTAAAAATCTGCTAAAGCATGCTGTCTGACAATATTTGCTGAGGGACGTTCTACCAGAAATGTACATTTTTAGTTTTAAAAAATGTGGCAGGGTCTGACTTAAGCTAAAAATTATACAAAAACAAACATAAAATGATACAATTCAATGATAGAACGCAACCTCAACCTCACTTTCAGCTTCTCCTCCGTCAAATCGTGTCACTTCCAAGTCATAGCCTTAAAGACGTATGTTAAATTGAATGCAAATGTGACACGACTGACAGAAACACAATTGTAAAATAGTATTTATTTGTAGAATTTATTCATAATTTCATGTTTTTAATCATTTGATTTGAATGATAACAACTTAAACTTGCTATTTCTGAAGTATTGTTTTTTTCTAAATCACAGTTTTTAGCATAACAAAACTATTAAAGCTGTAGTGTCAACTGGGCTGAGGACAAGGACAATGACAGGGTTTGAACATTTGTAAAGGGTTTTTAATGAAGAAAACAAATCTGAGAACCAAATGAATGACGTATCGCTTTACAGAACAGCTCACAGAAATCAACCATCAGTCCATTTGAGACATTTTTGGGATGACATACTTTTTATTTACTGTATTTATGCTTTTATTTCAAAGACAGATAATGTACATTTCTGGTAAAACGCCACTGGATTTTACTGACATTTTTTCTTCTTCTTTTTTTGCTCAAAACAACCCCCCAAAACAAACACTTGCTGACATTTTGAGCTCATGTGAGGCTTTTTCCATCTTTACACACTATATTCATTCAAACATATTCTTTTTGGCTTAGTCCCTTTATTAATCTGGGGTCCCCACAACGGAATGAACCGCCAACTCATCCAGCATATGTTTTACGCAGCGGGTGCCCTTCCAGCTGCAACCCATCTCTAGGAAACATCCATACACACTCATTCAAACTCATACAATACGGACAATTTAGCTTATACCACATGTCTTTGGACTTGTGGGGAAAACTGGAGCACCCGGAGGAAACCCACACAACCACAGGGAGAACATACAAACTCCACACAGAAATGCCAACTGACCCTGCCGAGGCTCAAACCAGCGACCTTCTTGTTGTGGGGCGAACGTGCTACCCACTATGCCACCGTGGCACCTACACACTATAGTGTATAATATATAATATAAGGGAGTCTGAGAGAAATTAAACTTAATCCAAGTAAACAAGTAACATTGGCAGAAAACTGGTGATAATGGAAGCATTTCTAGCATTCTCAAACCATTATTCAAAGATTTCTGTTGGAAAATTGTATTGCTAAAACATTTCACATCCAGAATTAACTATAAACGTTGCTTCTTGTTTCAGAAAATTTTAATGTTGGCATAATATTTGTAAAAATAACAAATGGAATGTTCCACGAATCAAAATCAAAATAATTATAACATAAAAAATATAGAAAAAATCTAATATTTACAGTTTATATACAAGTAAGGATCATTAGCCCTTCTGTATTTTTTCCACAATTTCTGTCTAACAGAGAATTTTTTTTCAATACATTTCTAAACATAATAGTTTTAATAACTAATTTCTAATAGCTTATTTCTTTTATCTTTGTCATGATGACAATAGATAATATTTGACTAGATATTTTCCATGATACTAGTATTCAGCTTAAAGTGACATATTCAGCTTATAAGTAACAAATGACTTAACTAGTCACAGCCATATCACCCTGCAGCCCAAGAACACTTACTCACTGAAGCTACGTAAGTAGGGCTGAGCCTGGTGCAGTACCTGGATGGGAGACCATAAGGCAAAACAAGGTTGCTGAAAGTGATGTTACTGAGGCCAGCAGAGGGCGCTTAACCTGCACTCTGTGTGAGTCTTAATGCCCCAAAGGGGCACTATACTGTCAATGAGAGTAAAGAGTAGTTTATTTGTTTACAGGGTCAATGCACATTAATAAACATTACATTTCATCTTTAATACAGGTGTCCTGGCCAAATTCCCTCAACCATGGCCTCCCACTCATCCCCATCCACTGAATTAGCTCTATCACTATCTCTCCACTCCACCAATAGCTGGAGTGTGGTAAGCACACTGGCACCATTGTCCTGTGACTGCTGTCACATCATCCAAATGGATGCTGGTGGTGGTGTGGAGAGACCACCCACATGATTGTACAGCGTTTTGGGTGTATAGCCATACACAATAAATGCTATATAAATACACACATTACATTACATAGGCAAGTAAGGGTACTACGGCAAGTCATTGTGTAACAGTGGTTTATTCTGTATACAATCGAAAAAAATATGTATTGCTTGAGGAGGGTAATAATTTTGACCTTAAAATAGTCTAACATTTTTTTGCCGAAATAAAAAAATAAGACTTTCTTCAGAAGAAAAAAATATTATAGGAAATACTGTGAAACATTTCTTGCATCATTTGGGAAATAGTTGAAAAAGAAAACAATAAATTCAGGAGGGCAAATCATTTTGACTTCAACTCATGACTTGACTCATGAAACGTTTTTAGGATTCCATAAAACTCTAAATGAGTCAAATTTCTTAACTCAAAACTAAGGTGAAATAATATATTTTAGTGTAGACAAGGCATGGTTACTTGACATTTTTAAGTGACCTATATACTTTCCAGACACTGTACATTCCATAATTTGACCTTAAGGACCAATGAACTTCTCATTTTCCACTTCTGTAGAAAACCACTAACGACAAAAGCTGACACATGTAGTGAAAGTGACTTTGGACTTTCTTATAAAAATTAAATCAATATATTCATCCTCACCCATAAAACATTTGTTATTGGTTTATGTGGTTTGATTCTTCAGTTCTTCATTATTTTAAATGAAGTCATTCTGAGATCGATATCTGGTCAAAGTGTTTTTTTGTTTCTTTTTCTACAGGACTGTAAGGTTAAACAGACATTTTGTGGTTAATCTACCTACTTCCTTACCTAGTTTCCTCTCAGACACTCAAGCACTGTTCATTTTTAATCTAAAGTTTGTTCACCACACCGACAGAAATGGCCCTGTTCATCTTCATAACCTTACAACTTTTATTGGAGGTTATACCAAAAGGTAAGTGATTGTTACTCGATGTTTTAGACTAATAATAATATGAATATTAATATTGTTTTCTATTTTATAATGTATGCTATAACATTCTACAATGATTTATATTCATTCATGCACAAGGGAGATTAATTAAAATACAGACGTGTATACATTTATAACCTATATTATAGACTAGACATTTACAAATGTAATTATATACAGTATGTCATATTTTAAAATACATATGTGATATATGAAATTATTATATACAGCTGAAGTCAAAATTATTCGCCCTCCTGTGATGTTTTTCTATTTTCAAATATTTCCCAAATGATGTTTAACAAAGCAAGGAGTTTGTTCACAGTATTTCCTATAATATTTTTTCTTCTGGATAATAAAAGCAGCTTTTAATTTTTTAAAAAACAATTTAAAGTCAATATTATTAGCCCTCTCAAGCTATTTTTTGTTCAATTGTCTACAGGACAAACCGTCATTAATGACTTGACTAACTACCCTAATTAACCTAGTTCAGTATTTTTTTATTACTTTATTTAAAGGTTTATAAATATATAGGTACACCTGTTCAACTGGTCGTTAATGCAAATTTCTAAACAGCAAATCCCATGGCAGCAACTCATGGTCAAGACGATCTGCTGCAGTTCAAAATGAGCATCAGAATGGGGAAGAAAGTTGATTTGAGTGACTTTGAACATGGCATGGTTGTTGGTGCCAGACGGGCTAGTCTGAGTATTTCAGAAACTGCTGATCTTCTGGGAATTTCATGCACAACCATCTCTAGGGTTTAGAGACAATGGCCCAAAAAAGAGAAAATATCCAGTGAGCAGTATGCAGAAGGGCTTCTCTGAATGCACAACATGGCAAACCTTGAGGCAGAAGAGCTACAGCAGCAGAAGACCACACTGTGTGCCACTCCTGTCAGCTAAGAACAGGAAACTGAGGCTACAATTTACACAGGCTCACCAAAGTTGTACAATACAAGCCTAGAAAAGCATTGCCTGGTCTGATGAGTCTCGATTTCAGCTGCAACATTTAGATGGTAGGGTCCGAATTTGGCATCAACAACATGAAAGCATGGATTCAAGGGTTTAGGCTGGTGGTGGTGGTGTAATGGTGTGCAAAAATTTTATGTAGCTTGGCTTTAGTTCTATTTAAGTACAGTATTTGAATGTTACTTTAAGCTGAATACTAGTACCTTAAAAATATCTAGTCAAATATTATGTTCTGTCATCATGGCAAAGATAAAATAAATCATTTTTTAGAGATAAGTTATTAAAACTATCATGTTTAGAAATGTGTTGAAGAAAATCTGCTTTCCCTTAAACAGAAATTGGGGAAAAAATATACAAAAGAGGGTCTAATAACTCAGGAGAGCTAATAACTGAATATAAAATAAAATAGAAATAAAATATATGAGCAGTTTTTCAAAATGTGTTGTCCAATTATTGTAGTTAGCACATATTACACAAGCATAACTGTAATGAAAATTATAATTCATAATTGTATATCATTTATTATTTTTAACTAGCATCAACAGAAAATGCAACATCTCTTTCTGATGGTGTCTCGGTTATGGCCACAGGTAAGCTGTTTAATCATAAACTACTTTTAATAAATAGACCAAATATTTTATCCTTTTAAGGGCCTTTTTGTTTTGTTGTAAGGTCTGGCTGTCGTCACATCTTTACCACCGACCCCAGAGAACGACACATATACACTGACCATCAATGAAACCTCTGAAGGTGGAACTAGATTTTCTCAATTTTTTAATAAATTTCATATTTATGCTACATAGCACATTTCTGCTGTGATAATCGGGTTAAAATCTTATGTTGATGTGTTTCCAGCGAACAGATAGTTAGGGTGGGGTGTAGAATGGTTATCTCCTCCCCCTTTTTAAAAGCAACCTATAGGCTTTCAGTTCACATTAAGAGGCGTATCTTTGCTATTGACCTTATTCTGCAATGTGGAAGTGTGCTGGTTTTTGCAATTGTTTTATATCTTCTGATTCAGTTGCCTATGGGAGAAATGACAATAATAAACAGAAGAAAACACTCAAACTACTTGCTCGACAAACATGTGTTTGCATTACTACAGACAAAGCAGAATAATACAATAAGAAAATATCAGTACGCAACATCAATACAAGAGAATGACACCGGAAGTCTCAAGCCAAAAAGATTCAAATGGCTGAGCCTGCTTGTACACGAAGAATAAAGTCAATAATAATTAATTTAATCTTTTTAGCACCAGTATCAGTCTTTCCTATTCTAGTACTAGCTAAACAACTCTATTAGATATTTAATTAGGTATTTAAGTATTAATTTAGGCAAATTTTGTAATGTTGTAATGTCCACTGTGTCGACAATCAACACAAAAACATATGTTGTCTTTATTATTTGGTAAACGCAATGGACAAATCTTGCAATATTATTGCTTAAGCTATCTATTATATTACTGTAATTGTTTTAATGTGCAAGCTAACAAAACAAAGCAATATAAACACAAATAAACATGTCTTGAGAGTTCCAAATGATACACATCACATGTAAAGAAGCCTATAAGAATGTAATTTTAGTAATGAAAGTAAAAAATATTTATATATTATATTGTGGTTGGTTATCTCCTCCCCCTTTTTAAAAACAGCCAATAGACTTTCAGTTTACATCAAGAAACATGACTTTGTATCATTAGAACTTTGCTATAATAATTAATTTACTAATTTTTTAAGGCTTTGTAAGGCCAGTATCATCTTTCTTATTCTAGTACTAGCTAAACAACTCTTTTCGCTATTGAATTAGCCATTTAAGTATTAATTTGGGCAATTTTGTAATGTTGTAATGTCCACTGTGTCAACAATCAACACAAAAACTTATGTTGTCTTTATTATTCGGTAAACGCAATGGACAAATCTTGCAATATTAATGCTTAAGCTATCTATTATATTACTGTAATTGTTTTAATGTGTGAGCTAAAAAACAAAGCAATACAAACACAAATAAACATGTCTTAAGTGTTCCAAATGATACACATCACACATAAAGAAGCCTATAATAATGTAATTTTAGTTATAAAAGCAAAAAATATTCTACATATATTGTGGCCGTAGAATGGTTATCTCCTCCCCCTTTTTAAAAACAGCCAATAGGCTTTCAGTTTACATCAAGAGACATGACTTTGTATCATTAGTAGAAGTTTAGAAGTAGAAGTTTACTATACTAATAAATTTATACATTTTTTAAGGCTTTGTAAGGCCAGTATCAGTCTTTCCTATACTGGTATTAGCTAAACAACTCTATTCACTATTATATTAGGTAAGTATTCATTTTAGAAAACGTTGTAATGTTGTAATGTTCACTGTGTCAACAATATACACAAAAACATATGTTGTTTTTATTAATTGTAAACGCAGTGATCAAATTAATGCTTAAGTTATCTATTACTGTAATTGTTTCAATGTGCGAGCTGACAAAAAAAGGTGAAACAAACACAAATAAACATGTCTTGAGAGTTCAAATTCATTCATATGTAAAGAAGCATATAAAAATGCAATTTTAGAAATGAAAGCAAAATATATAATATACATATATAAAAATATAGTATGGGTTTTGTTTTTTTGCTCACAAAACTGCCAAAAAACTGTAAAATTGCTATGGTAAAATGCTCATGGTTGTGTTTTTGACTGTGTGACAGAATTAAGTTGTGTAGATGTCAGTATTTCAAAACATTGTTTTATGATAAAAAAGTATGAAATACTGTAATTTACCGTAAAATTTCAACATTTATTTTACGGTCCTACCGTATTTTTGACGGTTAAATTCTGGCAACCACAGTAGCCATTTTTTGCCACAAATTTTACAGGTTTATTATTATTATTATTATTATTATTATTTACAATATTTCAGCTTGAGTATAATCCTGAATGAATGCTTCAATGTTTGAGTTCAGTGTTTTTGTAATAATGAATCAACCGTTATGAAAGAATTGCTTGAATAAATGATTGTCATTTGCACAGGGTCTTCCAACACTTCCATATGCAGTTTTAATGCCATATTTACCAGCAAGAATATGTACCAGCATAAAAAAAACATTATACTTTTGAAATCAAGCCATTTAAAAACAGTTCTTCTGTAGCTTCAACAGATTTGGCGATAACATCCAGTGCCGAAGTCACGGCAGATCCAGAAACCAGTAAGCACTCCTTTCCGTCTCATACTTTTACTGTAATTTACAGAATTTGCTTCTAAATCTAATCAACATTTGTTTTGTTGCTATAGATCTGCCTTATCAAACCACCCACAATTTAACCAGTTCTGAAAATAGTAAGTCCAAGAGTCTTCTACACACTCGATCACTACTGTAGCCAAAAACAAATAAATAATAATGTCTGTAATATATAATAATAATGTAAAAATAATTGATTTATTTACAAATGTTCAGCCATCCTGGAATCGACTACACTTTTTGATACTACAGAACACATATCAGGTAAAAAGATATACAAAAAAAACTCTGAAATATACTGTTAAAATTATCTGTGAATTAGCATTATGTATTGCGAGACCTTGAACTTTAAAGCTGAAAACGTTCAAGAAAGTGACTTTTACTAAAATTTTTAATAGTTTAAAATGATATATTGTCTGAGTTGGTGTTTACTATGCTACAAAAACCTTCTAATGAACTGCTAGATTTTCTGTTATGCTACCGACTTATTTATCTTTATATTATTTCTTATAGGGCTGGGCGATTTGGCCTAAAATCAAATTATCAACTAATTGAACATTTTAACTTGATTACAGTTAATAAACGATTATTTTATTTATTTATTTTATGTTTTTGCCCTCATACTTCACTGACAAGTTTTCAACAGTAAATACACTCACATATTACATTAGTAAGAGATTTTTGAATGTGCATTACTTGATTTTAAAGTAAACAAACACTATCCAATATCTATGATTCTTTATCGAACATCAGCACTTAACAACTTAAATTAAAACACACACTGCCTAAAAATGCCAGCCTCGTCGCCGTTTTCAAACCGACCAATCACAAAGCGGCGTTGTAATGTGTAGATACATTTTTTGAGAGGTGTGCATGCGGGTATGCGAAGGCTGTGCCGGACCGTTCGCATGCGCTTGGCAGTAGTATGATATCAGAATAATATAATAAGTATAAACCATAACAATTATAACTTATCTTTAACAGAGCGGGGTCACAAGACTCCACACACGACAGGGAAAGTAACTGGAAAAATTGACCTGGAAAAATTAGATCGATTATAGGTTCTGAATGTCGATTTTAATTACTTTTTGATGAATCGCCGAGCTCAAATTTCTTATATATTACATTATTTTAAACTACTAAAATGTCAATAAAAGTATTTTTTTTGTTAAACTGTACAGTTGAATTTTCAACATCAAAAGTCGACAGAGCAGAAATCAAAATCCCATAATGCGATTCACAACTGTAAATGAACAGAAAACACTTGCACAAAATTCGGAAACTCTTCATTAACGGATATTTAAGTGTGGGCCTTAACACACTGGCATTTCTATTCACAAATATGATTTATAATTATATATATATATATATATATATATATATATATACGATATATACAAACTGATCAACTTCATTTAGTAAACAGGCATGACATGTGAAACTGTTGAATACTACTGAAACACAATAAAGATATGCTGATGGACAATTTCTCCTTTATAGTTTTCATAGTAATGAACGAAGGCCTTGAAAATGAAAAAAAGTTCAATAAAAGTAAGTATATTTAATCAGATGATTTCCCTGACAAAGTTTAATCATTAACCTGCATCATATGCTATCAGAAATAAAGATATGAGAGCTGAAACTGGGGTGGTACCTTTTCGAAAGTTACACATTTGTACCTAAAGGGTCTATTAGTATAGACTAATTATATACTATAATATACTAATCTATCAAGGGTACATATTAGTGCCTACAAAGTACAAAAGTGAACCTCTTAAATTGTTTAGGTACAAATATATGCTTTTGAGGGGTGTTACAGTGGTGCAGTGAGTAGCAAAATCACCATGTTCGAGCCCTGGCTGGGTCAGTTGGTATCTCTGTGAGGAGTTTGCATGTTCTCCCCGTGTTTGCATGGGTTTCCTCCGGGTGCTCCAGTTTCCCCCACAGTCCAAAGACATGCAGTACAGGTGAATTGAATAAGCTAAGTTGGCCGTAGTGTATGTGTGTGAAAAACATATGCTGAATAAGTTGGCGGTTCATTCCGCTGTGGCGACCCCTTATTAATAAAGGGACTAAGCTGAAAAGAAAATGAATGAATAAATATGCTGTAGAGGTACCAATGTGGACCCTTTAAGTACAAATGTGTATCTATTGAAAAGGTACCACCCCAGTGACAGCGCCTATATTTCTGAATGTGTACGACTGTTATGCATTAAAATGTTAGCTCCACATTAAACACAATTTATCATTGTGTATGTTATTAATGTCTTTGTCTTTCACAGGAATGTTCTTCCTTGTTGCTGTGGCTGTGACTGGTGGAGGAATTTTCCTGACTGGACTCATTGGCATCTTAATGTACGGATGTACACGTGAGTGTGTGTTTCTGAAAATATGCACATTTTCATGATGTGAATGGATTAAATGTGATGAGATCTATTGCTTCTTTCACTGCAGGAAAACCAAAGGCTCAGAGGTGAGGATGTTTCTATTATGTAAGAGTATTTTGTAAAATGATGAAATGGACAGAAAATAATGGATGGCATTTGTGCAATTTAGCATCTGGTTTGAATCCAGAAGTAAAAAACAAGGTGAGTATTCATTCCAGTCCTCAATAAGTCATTGTGGCAAAATGTTATTTTAAGGTGTCCTCATTACAGTCTAATTATTCATTTAACTACTGAGAAATATTAATTAATTACATGTACTTAAAACCTGGTTAGAGTCAGTATGAGGGTTAGGTTTATTGTAATTATTCATTCATTCAATTATTTACTTCGACTTAGTCCCTTATCTATCAGAGGTTTTAATTAATTAGGCATGATAAATTGTGATTACTATAGTAAGTACATGGAACATTTTGAAACAAGGACACCTTAAAATAAAGTGCTTCTACTATTTCCTATTTAAAATACGAGTCGTGGTGAAGGTTTGCTGAAATCTTGCATTGTTGTCTGTATTGTAGAAGTTTCTTTGCCAGTGGCCGGTTCAGACTCAGTAAGCATCATCAGTATAGATTTGATACTAATGGGATTGTCATGATATTTGCACTGCTCATTAAATTACTTTATGCTATTTAGGTTGAGGAGGAAGATTCGGTTGTTTACTCAACTGTAAACTTCATAGAGTCCTCCTCTCCAACAGCAGGTAAACAGTAAAACAGCTCACTTTAAACTATGTTTCTTTGACACCTTCAATTTGCAGAAACTTTCAAGCAGTTACAGTGATAACTCTGTCTCTTCATCTTCTATGGGAAATAAATCAACAAAATGAACTAAACTATCTCAAGTTACATAATGCTTTGTTGTACTGTAGGCCACTTTGGTAGAAAAAACAGCCCAGCAAGCTTTTGTGTGTGTGTGTGTGTGTGTGTGTGTGTATGTGTGTGTGTGTGTGTGTGTTTAAAAGACATCTAATACACATCCAGACTGAGACGTTTTGGATTAAGCAATGTTAAAAATCGGCCAAAAACAGACTGGTCATCAATCGGACAAGAATGAATGAACGACTAATAAATGCTGGGTTGTTTTTAACCCATCACTGGGTCAAATATGGGCAAACCTGAAATTGGGTTAACTTTTTCTTTCAAACTTAAATTATGCTTTTTCCAAACAGTTGGGTTTGTCCGTATTTGACCCAATCGTTGGGTTACAACAACCGCGCATTTTTCAGTGTTTACACACTGTCTGTCTGTCTGTCTGTCTGTCAAGAAGTCTGTCTAATCTTTCCATTTAATGACGACACTTTAAAAATTGCTGGGTTATTACAACCACATTTTGGGTAAAATGTGGACAAGTCCAATTGTTAGAGTTATTATTTTAATTAAATTTATTGTACCAAATTTAACCCAATGTTTTGATTTGTCCATGTTTTACCCACACTTTAAACAATTGTGCGGCTTGTTCAAACTACTTATTTAAAATGAGCTGAAAGGACACAATTATTAAGATTTTGTTGGTGCAAATTAATTTTTATGGTCAATCCTCTTAACTTAGTTAAATCTGTAGAGTTAACTTAATCGATTTGTGTTGGGACAATATGAATGAATAGTGTGAAACCCTCCATTTTTTGTGTTGGTTGTTATTTAGTCTGTTTTTGCACTAATGTTAGACGACTATTAGATTTTTTGTGATAGCCCAAATTTAGTCTTGTTTAAGCCAAGATATCCATGTGTGGACATCTATTGGATATTTCCTTAAAATTTATGGGAGAGTTTAACAAACTTGTTTTGCTTTATCAAAGAGTTTAGATATTATTTAAAAAGACTATTTGAATGTAAGAATCAGGCTGTGTGTTGTCAGATTTCATTGGTGACTTTATTTAATTGGATAATTGAATGTTTCCCCATTTAAAGTAGTGAAATGACTGAAAAAGCTTTATAAAAGGGTTTCAAAGATGGCCAACTGAGTAAAAAGCCTTATTGCTTCACCTGGGAATTATTTGGCTAAAAATAAAATAAAATGCTAATTATTTCATTTGGATCTCAGCAAAAGACAACATTCTCAGATTGTTCTCTCAAGGTTATGAAGTTTGTTTTTTTAAAGGGGTGGTCACACCTCTACTAGCACACGCTTTGCCTCTGCTGTGTAAATATTGCTAGTCAGCATAACTGTAAATGACCTATCTCAAATGCTAGAGCTATGTATTTTTTTATAATTCTCTGGAACATAATGAGGATTAAACAGCAAACAAATAGTAGAGCATTTGTTAAAAGAACTTTAATCGTGTTTTATGTCTGCACTAAATGCAATATATACATTTATGCTGAAGCATTTTAGTTGTATTTTTATATTAGATTAACATTTTTCTGTTTTCTGAATATTTGAGATTGCAATATCGTGGAAATGTTGATGATACTTAAATATTTAAAACATTCAACAAAAATACTTTGCATAATCTAAACATAATCCTTGACATGTCTTATGATATATGATATCTTTTGTATCCTGCAGAAAACACTGAAGAATCAAAGCAAACTGAGGTGAGTAGATGAGCTGGTTCACAGAAGCACGTTATATTTTTTCCATAAAAAATAATCACATTCTACATTTCTACCTCCAGCAAGAATCAAATGCTTTATTTTACACCATCCTCACCCAGCCGCCCGTCTCCAGTGACTGCGAGACTGTCTACAGTCAGGTGACGGTCCTCTGACAGAATCCAGCTATCACAATCCTTTTTAACACAACTCAGAACTCACCATAATTGTAACCATTAAATTGGTAAAATCTTATACTTGTTTTTTAACAACACAACCACAACCTTCACAAGTGTGTCATATGTCACAAACTTCTGATCTTACAGTACATGCCTTTTATGGTAAACGTTAACCTTCTGCTTTTCAAACAACACAACCTCCTAAACTTTCATAAGTCGTACGTCATAAACTTTCATTTCATTTTTGCTTTGGGTTGTGTTGTAGTATCAAAATACACACTGCTTCAATGTGCATACTGTTAAGCAATAATAAGAGTGTGAGCCAAACACACTCATTTTAGATGTTTGTTCTGCTGGATTTCACTTGATATTCATCATTTAAAGCACTGTTTTGTATTTTATTCTTCTCTTTTTCTGAAACTAGGGTATAAAATATCCCCTTTTGTTTCGATCAAATGGTTTTGTTTGTCAAATTAAACTGGTATTGCTTAATAACCATATAAACAAACATGTTTTCTGATCATACAATGTATAAAAAATCTATGTTTTGTTTAATATTTCATTGTTTACAGCTGGATTAAGTAATATGTCTTGCATCCAAATGTTTTTGTAATTAAAACAAAGGTCTAAATATTAGTTTCTTAGTTTGCATTATTGGTTATACTGAAATGTCTAAATAAAGTATTTAAACTCATTTATGAAAATACAAAGGGGCTAATTTGTGAGGATGTTTTAAGACATTTATAATGTTACAAATGCTTTAGTGCAATTTTTGCTAAATTTGTTAATCTGGGTACATTTTTTGGCACGTTTCAGATGACAAATCCACTAGAGGGCGCTGTCCACAATTTTTGTCATTCTGAAAAATGATACTTAGGGTACATTTTGTTGTACGTTTACAGCTCAGAGAAACGATGAACTGACAATGAGGCATAAAATAATCAACTAGATATAAACGTTGTAACGGATAACAGCTGGAGCACACTAATTAGATCAGCTGAGCGGTGCCAGGCAACGAAGACCGCCACAGAGTAACACAACTAAGGCACGTGATACAGACTCATACAGGACAATGCAGAGAGACACACACGCACAGAGACACACACAACAAGAGCACATAAGACCGTGACACGTTTCTAAGCATATTCATAGAATGATCAATTATGAATATATTACTGTATGTCTCCTACAGCTTTGTTCAAACCGTTTTGGTTGACGATGTCTCGATCAACAGTGCAGAATAAATCAAGCATGAGATATGAAGCACAAGACACATCATCTGTCCAGCTTCTGATTATATTATTCTCTTCTTCTAAATCTAGGGTATAACATATGCGCCTTTATTTTGTTTAAATGGTCTCATGAGTTTTGTTTGTCAAATTAAACTTGTATTGCTTAATAACCATATGACAAACACATTTTCTGATCATATAATCCAATGCAGTGGTTCTCAAACTGTGGTACGCTTCCTTTTAGTGGTACACGGAGGAATCTCTGAATAATTGAAGTAAAAAAATTAACACACTTTTAACCCTTTTAACATCGATGTAATCAGCAAATTGATTTTAATAAGCTAAACCTTTTATTTAAGTGGTTGAAAATAATAAATATTCTTAACTAGAAGAATTAATCAGCCTTGTTTTTGAACTGTGAAGTGCTGTAGCTGCTTAGTTAGGACTACTACGCTACTGTACTTCAATACTGGTTATTATGGTGGTACTTGGAGAGAGCTTTTTTTTGAGGTGGTACTTGGTGAAAATTTAAAAAAAAAAGTTTTTATATATAGCTGGATTAAGTATAGTTCATACATCCAAAGACTTTGGTAATTGGTAATTAAACCAATGGTTTAAATATTTGTTTCTTACTTAGTGTGCATCATTGGTTAAACTGTATGAAAAGAAATGTGTAAATAAACAATTAAATGCATTCATGAAAATACAAAGGGTGACATGTATTCTTTGTAAATTCAATGAGGATACTTTAAACCAGGGATCACCAAACTTGTTCCTGGAGGTCCGGTGTCCTGCAGATTTTAGCTCCAACCCTAATCAAACACACCTGAACAAGCTAATCAAGCTCTCACTAGGTATACTTGAAACATCCAGGCAGTTGTTTTGAGACAAGTTGAAGCTAAACCCTGAAGGGACACTGGACCTCCAGGACCGAGATTGGTGACCCCTGCTTTAAACCGATCAGAAGACTTTTATAATGTTACAAATGATTTGTAAATAAATGGTATTAATGCAAAATTAAAATTTTGTTGCTCTGGGTACATACAGCAGCATGTTTCAGGTGACAAATCCACTAGATGGTGCTGTCTACATTTTTGCGATACTGAAAAACGTTACTTGGGGTGCATTTTGTTGAATGTTTACAACAAAACAAGTCATACATCATTACAAATCATAGACATTGTTAAGTTATTGTGTGATATTTGTTTGGTGTTGTGCAAAGCACAGTGTGAAAAATCATCCTTTTTTTCAGCTATATCATCCTGTAAATATCATTGGTGTGTAAAGAAACAAATGCAGTTGGCATCATTCAAGTACATATTAATGGTTTCACAAATGATCTTTTTTCCCTCAAAAATGTGGGCTGAAGCATGTATTTCCAGTGAACCAGTGTTGATCATATCAGACTGATTTCTGAAAGATCCCACGACACCAAAGACTGGAGTAATAAAGGAGCAAAAATTGAATTAATTACAAATTTAATGTTTCTTTGCATATAATTTTTTTTTATTTTTAATTGTATATATATTTTTCACAATATTACCATTTTAATGCATTTTCCATAAAATAAATGCATTATGTGATATATAAGGTATAAATAAAATAAAAGGTGTATGTGATATTTTTTCATGCACTGCACTTTCAGAAATAAAGGTACGTGATCTGTCACTGGGGTGGTACCTTTTCAAAAGATACAAAGTTGTACTTAAAGGGTCCATATCGGTACCTCGAAAGTATATATTAGTACCTAAAACTTTTAAGAGGAACACTTCTGTACTTTTTTGGTACTAATATGTACCCTTGAGGTATTAATATGGACCCTTTGGGTACAAATGTGTACCTTTTGAAAAGGTACCACCCCAGTGACAGCTCACGTACCTTTATTTCTGAGAGTGTGTGGTATACTTAAATATATATATTACCATATAGGTCAGGTTGAATTAGGCTGTGTTTTTTTTTGGTGCATTTATTAACATGGTGCTTTCGAATTTAAATCAAAAGCATTAAAGGTGCCCTATTAAGAAAATATGGGTATACCTAGGCGATCAGTGAAGAGATCAGTGTTTCGTCGTTCTCATGCAAGTTAAGCGAGTGTAAAAATAGGCCAATCAAAACACAAAACAGACTGTTGTGTGACTCACAGGACACGCCTTCAAAATTTGCACATACTTTAGGCCACATTCTACTCATCTGAACCTGACGAGCTGCCACATCATCAGGAGATCAGCAGTCAAAACACAGACTCGCATGTTGCTCTGGGATTATGCACCCCTCAGGCTGTGTTTGATAAGCCACAACATTTTCTAGTGAGACAACCATGACCATTTTCCTCCCTTAGATATTTTTAAGGTTTTCCAAGTTTACATTAAACTTATGTGGGACTCTTATTTTGAAACCAGGATATGCAGATGGCTTAACAACAACTCCATGAGCCACCTGTTCAGATGCTCAACAGAAAGCAAAATACAGAATTTACAGATTTACTCAGCTCCACCCTAAAGAGGCATAAGATATGTTTAATTACATTTTTTTTGTTAATTTATTGTGTTTATTGTGAAATTTGCTGCGTATGTTTCCCCAACCACATGAACACTAATGAGTATAAATGTGTAGATAGTATAAAATGCATGTTTCAGAATCGTGTCAATTACTCAGCTCTTACTGTGACTTTTCTGAAGTGAAAGAACAGCAGTATTAAACCTCCTCCGTTGATGCAGAGGAAGATAATTCCTTGCTGTTTTTCTCTGACATTATAGCTTCAAAATACACAACACATCTCTGTTGGTCTCTTTTCTCAAGTTTAATTAAAATTTAGGCTAAATTTGATCCTTAACACAACTCATGTGTGTGTGTGAGAGAGAGAGAGAGAGAGAGAGAGAGAGAGAGAGAGAGAGAGAGAGAAAGAGCCGGCTGCAAGTCCAAGCACAGCTCATTCATTTTCACAACCTTTCCAAATATGGTCAATAAGGACCTAGGGATGATTCTAGGGATATTTTACGGGACATAAATGAGCATAAATGATTTTTATCTTACTTAGGCTACAAACTATCTATGTAGATATCAGATAATTATTTAACCTGTTGAACCAATGGAGTTTATGGCACTTGAAGTATGAACCAATGGAGAATATAGAGTTGTTTTAATAGCTAAAGCCTTTAAGCAGCACATATTATGCCTTTGCTTTCACTTTGTACTCTTTTTGTAAGCACTTTTATAAACCTCAATGCTTTAAATATACAAACTGTAATAACAAAAATGTGAATTTAAGATTAATATCCTACATCAGAAGATTCCAACACTTGATACACTTGAAGACGCTGATAATGTGTTTAATGTTATACCAACATAATGTCATTTGTTTTATATACAGTAGCTTTTCTTTCATTGCTTCCTACTTCCTCATATAGGTTTTGATGTGCGTGTCTGCACATCAGTTCATTTCTCTTTCATGTGACACTGACATGATGCTGCACATGCTCCTCATCTCTATGCTGTTTCTTGAGTTTCAGCCTCAAAGTAAGTACATTTAAGTTTTATACATTAAATTTTGTCTAATATCAAGTGTCTGTTTTCATCTTCTTTCAAGAGTTCACACTTAGCTGATGACTGATAATAAAGCTTGTTTGGCATGCTGTCCTGGGAGAGAGCCCTGAGCTCATAACATCCTGAATGGTACAGTACGGTATGGTACGGGTCACATCAGGCTTGTGTTTCCACTGCTAAAGGGTACTCTTTTGGTGGGTGACAGAAATTTTCAATCAACGACATTTTCACTCCAGGAAATGTCTACAGTAAAACTTTACGGGTCGTTCACAAATCATACGAGAAGCACTTCTCACAAAACAGAGGCTTTATTATACACATAAATACTGCTGTATAAATGTTCATTACTGACCTCTCTATGAACCTGATGTGATTATAACTGCAGATCAATGATGCGAAATAGCCTATTGTAACGTCTGCGACTATATAAAATAAATAAATAAATGCAGCATAAATGAACACACACAGCCCCTTACAGAAAAACCACACACAGCATACATTTATGCCTTTTTAGGTTCAAAAACAACACTAAATATAGCCCACAGTCAGTGCAGACCTCTCATCTGTGTCTGTAATCTTCACCAGCACATGTAACCTCTTGTTAGAGAGTAATTTTGTCATTCCGAGTTCATAATAGTCCTGAAGGTGGTGGTGATAATAGTTAAACGTAGCAGTTTCTTCATGTTTGCTGAAACAATAATTTGCTCCTTTGTTTTTTCTGGCTTCTCCTTTGGTTTTGCACGCGTCAGTCTGTTTGTCTGTTTCTAAAAGGATCGGGTTTCAAAAGCACGTCAATAATCAAGCGCACAGGATCAGGTTTCAAAAGCAGGTCAATAATCAAGCGCACGTTATTATCATCATCTCAAGAAGTTTGTTATTTCAAATATTGACGCGCACGCGGGCGCAAGTGAGAAAGCGAAAGTGCTCGCTCTTTAGACGGGCTCGTAAAAAACTACGCAGCACAGGGGAGAATCTGCTCCTCTTCTTGGCTTTGTGGCTGTTCAAGACGGCGACAAGGTTTGATTGAGCTCGGGTCGACCATGGCTCGTCATTATATGTTTATATTATTTCGTTGTATTGTCTCTCGGCTGTGTATTAAACATAGCGGGTCCTTTGTTTTTATTCTGGCTTGTTGTGTGAGCAAATGACGTATCTCTGTAGCCAATAGCGTTCAGCTGCGCGTCTAGCTCCGCCTTTTGGTCACCCTTGGTACCCTTCGCAAAGGGTGACCAAAAAGTGGTACGGAACGGTTCGGTGCGCTTTTAGACAGTGGAAATGGCCTTAAAAGCATACCGAACTGAACCGTACCACTCAGTGGAAACGGGCCAATAGGTTGTGTGTTTTTAAACTGTGGGAGGAAACCTGAGAACCTGGGGAAAACTCACGCGAGCACGGGGAGAACAAGCAAACGCCGCACAGAAATGTCAACTGGTTTTGTAGGGACTTTAACCAGATACATTCTAGCTGTGAGGCAAAAATGCTAATCACCGGGCCACTGTGTCATCCAACTGGAATGGAGGTGGAGTAGGTGTGGGATTCTTCAAGACAAAAATATTGAGATAAGGAAACTCTGGTTATTTATAGTGAGTTAGGAATCATCTGAGTGGTGAATCAATTGTGAGCTGATGCGGAACCGGTTGTGAGGAATAAATGCACTGTAAAAAAGTGAATAGTTATTCTTTGCAAAAAAAAAAAAAAATGGTGAGTACACCAGTTTCCATAAAATCAACAAGTTGACTTTAAAAGAAGTGAGTGAACCCATTGTAACTTGGATTTTTTAAAGTTGACAACTTAATTTTTGGGCGGCACGATGGTGGTTATTGTTGCCTCACAGCAAGAAGGTCGCTGGTTTGAGTCCCGGCTGAGCCCGTTGGCATTTGTATGTTTTTGCATGTTCTCCCCGTGTTGGCATAGGTTTCCTTTGGGTGCATCGGTGTTCTGCACAGTCCAGAGACATGAGCTATAGGTGAACTGAATAAACTAAACTGGTCGAAGTGTATAAGTGTGTGTGAATGTGAGAGTGTATGGGTGCTTGTTTCCGGTACTACAGCTGGAAGGGCATCCGCTGCGTAAAACATATGCTGGAATAGTTGGCGGTTCATTCCACTGTGGCGACCTCTGATAATCAGAGACTAAGCCAAAGGATAACGAATGAATGAGGAATGAGCTTAATTTCTATACAGTAATTATGTACATAGTTTATTTACTTTCATTTTAAGGCAACAGGTTTACTCATTTATTAAGTATAGTAAACTAATTGCTTGTGCAATTACAAATAATCAGCCTATCTCTACATAGCAAATTATTATGTCATAAGCTTTTTGTGTAACTAAATAACTAAAACTACAACTATTACCAACATTTAAACCATATAAACCATATATATAAACTCTAATTGAATTGAATGAAAATACAATGTGTCTGTATTGTTATGGTAACGCTAATATCTGTAATGTGTTGTATGCATTTGTTTTAGTTGTTTGTTTTGTGTCTAGGTTGTGAGCAACAGCACAAAAGCCAAATTTAATATAAAAGTATAGCTGTTATCATCATCAAATTGAACAAGGCCTCCTCAGTTATAGAATCGGTTTCCTTCTCATGCATGTGGTCTGATATACAGTACACTGCTGGGGTATTTCTGGATTTCCTCTGAACTTCTGCATCTATTTGTTCTCATATAAGTCATATGAGGTTTTTGCACCGCAGCAAAAGCAAAACCCAGTATCAGAGACTAAGGCTGTATTACTTTATTCATGAAAATGCTGCTCGATTTCGTAAGTTTTACAGAAAAAGCGAAAGAAAATGAGTGAATAAAAACAAATAGATGCGCACAGCAAAAAAAATCAGTGTACATTTAACTCAGTTTGAGATTAACTTAACACTCCTTGGGTGTACAAATGACTCCCTCCATTTTGGAGTTAAAATAACACTTTTTGAAGTGTGGAATTTGTACATTACTCACAGAGTTCATTTTAACACAGTAAGAGTTTATTCTTACATCAAACTGGAGTGTTTGTTACCCTTCAAAGTGTTAATATATTACCTTTTTTCCTATATTATGAATTGGTGTGACAGATAACAGTGATCAAATATGTTGAAAATTGTTTTAATTTATTAAATGTTCATTAATCTTTTCAAAACTAATTTCAATACATTCAACTCTTTTAAAATGCAACAATACATGCTTCAAGTTCAAGTAAAACATGCTGGTTTGATCACTGTTTGTCCAAAAGAACCGGTTCGAGTAAAAAAACTGGACTTCCCTTCACCAGTGATAAATACACTGCATATTGGGTTAAAAGTTTAACACTGAAAAAAAAAAAACTCTTAGATATACTGTCTTTCACACTCGTGGATTGAAAAAAAAAAATTCACACAGTATACTTAACACTGGATTTTTTGCTGTGTGAGTATTTTAATATTGTACAGGAACTTCCCTCTACATAACCTAAATTTCTATGGATGTTTCTAAGGATATTCATTGAATTATCAATACCAATAAAGCACCTATTTTAAATGGGAATTGTTATATATTACTGTCTCCCACAGCATTGTTTAAGCAGATTTGTTTGGCGACATCTGCATCAGCAGTGCAGAATGACTCAAGTATGAGATATGAAGCACAAGACACATCATCTGTCCAACCTCACAACATCACAGATGCAAAAAAGAGAATTCCTTTGGGTAAATTTCACTGTTTTGTATCTTTTTATGAACTTTTTCTTTCATCATGATCATTGTCATAATAGTTCAACATTAATGTGTTTGCATTTGTGCTGTTTTGTAGACGAGAAGCCGAAGATTAGAGTAAATCATGACTCACAAAAGGGTGAATTTAGAGTTTACTGTGAAATACCAAGATCAGATAATGCTGCTTATGCTTGCTTTCTCTACATTGGAGATGAAAATAAACAAATTTTAAAGTCTTATAAACCATCTGGAAACACACAGTGTGTTATTACATACAAGGAAAATGATTTGTTTAATAATCTAAAGTCAGTTAAGAGTAAAGTGATGAGCTGCAATTATTCTCCTGGAACATCAGCATCATCTGAGTGTTCACCACACAGTGACAAATACAATCTAACAGGTATGCAATAAGTTTGCTAATTAATTCATACAAGTCAGAATTATTAGCCCTCTTGAATTTTAAGTCCCCTGTATAATTTCCCCCATCTTCTGTTTAAAGAAAATAATTTTTTAAACACATTTCTGAACATAATAGTTTTAATACCTCATTTATAATAACTGATTTGTTTTATCTTTGCCATGATGACAGTAAATAATATTTTAATACATATTTTTCAAGATACTAGTATTCAGGTTAAATGGCAATTTAAAGGCTTAAAGGTGTTGTATGTAAGTTTTTGACACTTCTCAAACATAAAAATACCATAATATGTATGCAGATATTTAAGAAACATGCCAAGTGAACATACTTGTTCATCTAAAAAACAATGCTGAAGTCAGATATTTCTGTGCTGGAACGCTGTCTTTGTTTTGGTAATTTAAACCTGCCCAACGCCAGCTATTAGCCAATTATATTTCAGCACCCCGGATTGCCTTGTTAAAAAAACACGTATTTCATTAATTCATTCAGAAAGGCTCTAAAAGCATGTGTCCGTGACCGAAATGCAACCTCCAGTGGACAGTAGCAGACTCAGAAATGAGACGGATTCAGAGTTCCACATGAGGTTATTAGTTAGCAAATAATATAAATATTATGAACATAAACATTAGGTGAGCAAGTTTGCACCAGACGAAACACAACAGAAACTTAAATACAGTCAATTAGAAGCACCGAATAGTGCACTCACTAACAAAATGGTAAGGTTTATAATGTATTTAATACATATTAAGCCTCTTTAACGTTACCACAGGCTGAATCACTAATATATGCTTAGTTTTAAAGTTCAATTTCAAACAGTTTATTTTATTTTCATGATCTGAGGTGAACTATCTGTTGCTGCTTTCAGTATATGGCAATACATGCCATGTAAAATGGCATTCAAACTCACATTGTTAGCATTTAACACTGAATAAAGCACATGGGGTTTACCTGAGGTGATCACTGTAAGTTTTCTGTTGTTCACCTGTGAATTCGAGGTGTTGGTTAGGACAAAAACTCCTTTTAATGTGGAGAATATTCCCTCTATCGGGTGCCGTTGCTTTAATATAGAACACAGTTTAAATCTCTCGCTCCCGTCCTCAATCTGGCAACCTGCGCTTGTGTTTGTTTTGATCCAGAAGTGCAATACCTAGATCAACCACTGGGTGTCAAACTTACATACTGCACCTTTAACTTAGGTTAATTGGGTTATCTAGGCAAGTTATGGCACTTGGTCAAGACATTGTATAATGATAGTTTGACTGTTCTGTAGACAATCGAAAAATATATTGCTAAAGAAGGCTTATAATATTGACCTTAAAATGGTTTTAAAATTTTAAAAACTGCTTTTATCGGTGAAATAAAACAAATCAGACATTCTCCAGAAGAAAAAGTATTATAGAAATACTGTGAAAAATTCCTTGCTCTGTGAAACATCATTTGGGAAATACTAGAAACAGAAAAAAATAAAATAAAAATCACAGGACTTCAACTTTATGTGTATATTAATGTATTGTTCTCTCAATAGCTTTTCTACCTGTGCCAAGTACACCTAAAGGATCAACATTATGTAAGTTTACCTATAATCTATCATTTTATTTTTTGTGGTGATTGTTTATTAACCTGACAAAATCCTGTGCAGCTTCAACGTCAGAGAGTGAGGAGACTACTAAACATAACACAACACAACTAGATGATTCCCTCTTTACCAACAATACTACATTCATGAACATTTCAACAACTCAGAATATTACAGCTACAAAATCCAGCACTTATGACAGCACAATAAAGCCTACTTCTGGTGAGTACTTTAAAAAAATTATAATCACTGAGAGCATTTGTTCCTGCAGCACTTCTGTAAATATGAGGATCTGAAACTCTGAGTTTCATTATGTGACCTCACAAATGAGGCACAATGTGATTCAATGTGGTTCAACTACAGGCCTGATAAGACAAAACAGTTATTTATGAACAAATCCAGCAGATCATTTTTGATTTATTGATTAACTCTGTATGGTCACAGTCTAATCTGAGAAAAAACAACTCCATGGTTTATATGCAAGCAAGCAAGAAATATGTAAAAACTGTTTGTCAACATTAGAAGTATATGTTTATAATCTTACATTGTACTCATGCATTATAAGTAGATGTTTAATTCTAAAATATGCAAACCAAAACACATTGTATTTTAACTGTAAATAATCAAATAGTTTTGGAAGCTATTTATAATAAAAATCATTGTCAAGTTTCTGTATAATTTCATAAAGATTTCTGCTTCTTTTGCATCTTTTAGATGTTAAATCTTCATCTGCTGGTGAAACCAATGCCCACAGAACACTAGCAAGTAATTATTAACAATCAATCAGTTACTGAACTGAAAACTTTGCATAAAATGATCTTATCAATCTGATTTGCTTCAAAGAATCGTGGATAATCATGATACTGACAGCCACCAGCGGAGGAATTTTGCTGACTGGATTTTTGGGAATCTGTCTCTTCTGCATGAGTAAGTTTAAGATGCACAATTTAGTTTAGTTACAAAAACCTGTGCCACTATTTAATGCACAGAAAATCATGTATTATTCTTATTAAGTCAATTATTAAGTCAAAAATCATCAGAAACATCTTATGGCCCGTTTCCACTGAGTGGTACAGTACGGTATGGTACGGGTCGGTACGGGTCACCTTTATCAGGCTTGCGTTTCCACTGCTAAAGGGTACTCTTTTGGAGAGCGTGGTGTATGACAGAAAGTTTCAGTCAACGTCATTTTCGCTGGAGGAAATGTTTACAGTAAAGCTGTACGGGTCATTCACAAATCATACGAGAAGCACTTCTCACAAAACAGAGGCTTTATTATACACATAAACACATAAACACTGGTGTATAAATGTTCATTACTGACCTTTCTGTGAACATGATCTGATTATAACTGATGCGAAATAGCCTACTGTAAGTATATAAAATAAATAACTATATACTTTATAAAATAAATAAATAAATGCAGCATAAATTAACACACACAGCCCCTTACGGAAAAACTACACACAGCATACATTTAGTCCTTATTTAGGTTCAAAAACAACACGAAATATAGCCCCCAGTCAGTGCAGACCTCTCATCTGTGTCTGTAATCTTCCCCAGCATATGTAGCCTCTTGTTAGAAAGTAATTTCGTCATTCCAAGTTCATAATAACCCAGCGTCCCATGCCTGTTGGGTTACCTCATTGAGTTAATCAGGTATTCTATAAGTAAAAAAAAAAATGTTCACTTGTTTTAAGTGAGTAGTAAGTTGATGTTGTAATAATAATAATAATTCCTTACATTTATATAGCTCTATTTCTAGACACTCAAATCGCTTTACACAATAGGGGGATCTCCTCATCCACCACCAGTGTGCAGCATCCACCTGAATGACACGATGGCAGCCATATTGCGCCAGACCGCACACCACACACCAGCTGATTGGTGGAGAGGAGACAGAGTGATGAAGCCAATTATGATATGGGAATGATAGGAGGCCATGATGGACAGAGGCCATTGGGCAGATCTGGCCAGGATGCCGGGGTTAAACCCCTACTCTTTTTCGGAGAACATCCTGGGATTTTGAATGACAACAAAGAGTGAGGACCTCAATTTAACGTCTCATCCGAAAGACGGCGCTCACTGAGCAGTATAGAGTCCCCTTCACTATACTGGGGTGTTAGAACCCACACAGACCACAGGTTGAGCGCCTCCTGTTGGCCTCACTAACACCACTTCCAGCAGCAACCTAGCTTTCCCATGTGGTCTCCCATCTAGGTGCTGACTGGGCACAGCTCTGCTTAGCTTCAGTGGGCGACCATGTGAGAGTTGCAGAGAGCTAGCTGACAGTAATGTTTCAACAAATACATTGACGGAAGCTAATTATTTACATTGCAGAACAACCAATATATTGGACCAGCACTTGACTATTTTAACCTCATAAATTCAGTCTCAGTTTACAGTCCTATACAATAAAGGTGAAAAATATCCTAATATTTTCGTTGAGGTCTGTGCTATTTGCAGCATGTTTCTGTATTTGCATTTGTTGTCAGAATGTATGTGCCTGTGCGCTGTGAAGATGTTTCAGTTTGTTAGTGTTTTTCATTTGCACCTGCTTTCTTTTTAAATTACAGTGTGTTTGAGCTCTCTCAGCCACCGTATTTAATCCATCAAACATGCTTTACTTCTGTGCTTCACTGTCAAATGTTAATTCCTGTCAAAAATCAAACATCACACTAAAGTATAAAATGGGACTGTGGTGCTAATTTGCAGTTTAGGAAATCTGGCCTTTAATATTAAAGTTGCAACACTTTGAATAACTGATATTATCTATTTTACCAGGACAGAAACCAAGGAAGATGAGGTAAGACGTTTCTAGTCTACTTCATAATATACTGTTGTGCTTAAAGAATGTAGAATGCATACAAAAAAGTTGTACTTTTATTATGTTTAGTATGAAACCCTCAATAGCAGACCAGAATTCAGGTAAGTCATCATCTGATACATCAATTAATGCAGAATATAATGAGCTGGTTGTGTTCACATGCTTAATATGAGAGAAATTTATGTTATTTTAATAATGTTTTCAGTGCCAGAGGATAACGATGACAACAAGGAACGCTCTGAGAAAAACAAGGTGACGTGTTTTCAGCTAATATTCAGGTAACACTTTACAATAAGGTTCATTAGTTAATGCATTTAATAACATGAACTAATCACAAACAACACTTGTACAGCATTTAATAATCATAATTGAACATTAATGAACCTAATGCATTATTAACATCCAAGTCCATACATTAGTTAATGCACAGTGAGTTAATGTGAACTAACAATGAACAACTGTATTTTCATTAACTAACATGAACAAATACTGTAGTAAATGTATTGTTTATTGTTTGTTCGTGTTAGTAAATGCATTAACTAACATTAACTAATGAACCTTATTGTAAAGTGTGACCCAGTTTTTCTCTATAATATCATTAAATTTAGTTTATTTATAATCTAATTTGTTTTTAGGACAAACTGTACCATGTTTACTCCACCATTCCAGAAGTCTCTGCAGACACTCATGAGATATACAGTCTGGCACAGTTGCCAAATCAACCTCCAAATCAACCAAATCAGCATATGACATTTTAATTTATACATAATATGATTCTATTTAAATACAGTTATTGTCATGTATACAAACTTAAACACTGTCTGAAATGCTGATTTGTTTCAAGCCAATTTATGGTAAAATATAAAGAAACCCAACCGCTGGGTTAGAATTGCAATTAAAAAAAGTTGACCCAATGGTTGAGTTTGTGTTTATTTCATCTAAATTGATGATAAATTGTGAGGAATGTCACTGCTTTTCTGTTCCTTATAATTTGAATTTGAATAATTTGAATTTTATTAAATGGGATAGCCCCTTGAGATGAATCATCTCATTTTTGAGGGGGTCCCTAAACAGTTCATAAATCAAACAGAGAACAACACCTCATAACAAACATACAACAAACAAACAAACAAACAAACAAACAAACAAACAAACAAACAAACAAACAAACAAACAAGCAGCACACTTTACCTGAAACACTTCCCGCAGTCCAAAGCCTAAATAAACAAAAACATATAATCAAAAGTACAAACAATTTCATATAAAAATAAATAATAAACTCTTCAATTGGAGCCAATATTAATAGCATTCGCAAGTTGTTTCCAGAAACGAAAATAAATCGTCCCTGAAAAGACAAAATGATGTAATTGATCTGCAAAAGGAAGGGAGATTGTTCCAGTCTGAGGGAGCTTTGTGTCGAAAGGACCTACGGCCGCTTTCTGTTACAATTCTAGGAACAAAAAAATAATTCTGATACCTATGATGAAACGAATATGATGAGGTAAATGGAACAAAAAACTGCTTTAAATAAGAGGGGAAACTAAAATAAACACATTTAAAAAGAAACTAATACCAATGATACTGTCTGCGGAACTTAGGTTGAAGCAAACCAAGAGTTTCATATAATATGCAATGATGGGTTCTATAGGGACGTCTTAAAACAAATCTACACAAAGAATTGAAGACAATATTTAAAGGTTTTAAATTAATACCAGCGGTGTTCTGATAAATAATATCAGCATAATCAATTATAGGAAAAATTAATTGAGAGATAATTTTTTTTCTTACTTTAAATGAAAGACAATCATTAGAACGATAAAGAGAACCTAAACACCAATATGACTTTTAAATTATGAAATCAATATGGGGTTTAAAGGACAGATGAGCGTCGAGCCAAAAACCTAGATATTTAAAATATTTAAAAGTTTTTCTGTTCCGTATAGAGGGTAACTTAGGTTAAGTGATCTGTGTTGTTATTTGACTTAAATGCCTCATGAAGTCTCCACTGCTTTTGTGCTTTTTCACACTCTTGTTTGGCATTCAGCCTTACTCTGCTTCATCCCATCATAATAAGCCGTATAGACTTTTTATCTCATCCATGAACATCCCATAGGATGTAATGAAGACCACAACTCTCATGATTCCACACTCAGCCACAGCTTTATTAAAATAGGCCTTTATATATTGTAAAAAAATATGATTGTAATTAATTACAGTTATTGTCCTACACTCTCAGAAAAAAAATGGTACAATGTTGTACCAAAGAAGGTACAAACCCTTGTCACTGGGGCAGTGCCTTTTTATGGGACAGAATTGTACCTTTTAAAACAAATTTGTACCTTTTAAGGTCATGATTTGTACCATGGGAAACCAAAATGTACCTTTGTTTTTAAAAACCTGCAGATACAATATTGTATACTTTGTGAAAGGCACCACCTCAGTGACAAGACACTTTGTACCTTAACAGAGTCAAAAATGCTTACCAAACATTTATTAAAATGCCTTAAATGTTTAGTTTACGATACCTATAGTTTCATGTTTTACCAGTTGTTTTGTATTACTGTATTATAGGACTAAAAATGTATGTTTATAAGTATCTTTAAACATATACTTTTAAATGATGATTCTTGTTTTAATATGGAAATAATTCATAAAAAATCACTTTGCCTTTTGTTGGAATATTCAACCAATTCCATGCGTGTTCAATAAAAAAGGTCAGGAGAGGTTTTTCTTCAATGCCAAACATCGTAACAATTTATTGGATACAAATGAATAATTCGATTCACAGAATTCTGTTATCCTCAATGCAATGCAAAGTTACATTCAGGAGGTGCGCAACAAAGTTCATTTTCTGACTCCAACTTTTATAGGCAGATGATATCAACAGATGGAGTTTAGTGAAATTCGTCACTTGTCAATCATTCTTCAGTCCTCCATTGGCCACAAACAATCATACTTCCACTATCTGCAACCTTTGATCAGATAAGACATGGTCTAACATTCTGTTTTCACACCTTTAAGAACATAAAGCTAAGTGTAATCTGTCCAGTGAATGACAGGAAATTTCCACTTCTGCAAAAACGCCTCATTATTATGCAAACCTATCAGACTCAACACAAGATGCCCAGTTAATATTCTACTTCAAGCAATACCAATACAACTGTGCAATGAACAAAAAATATACAAAAATAATGAAGAATATATTCTTTTTTTCCCAACACTTTCCAGTCATATTTATTTTCATAGATACTGTAATAAAGAAGGAGCTGTTTAACACTTTTGTATCTTTTATATGAGAATAATTGCGTACCTTTACTTCAGTTGTACCAAAAGGCACAGAACAGTATCATAGGAGGTCTTTTCAGTACCTTATGAGGTTCAATTTTTACAAAGGTACAAAACTGTTCAAGGAACATTATTTGTACCATAGTGTACCTTTTTTTCTAAGAGTGTATAAACAGACGTACATACTGTCTGAAATGTTGATTTGTTTCAAGCCAAATTATGGTAAAATATAAAGAAACCCAACCGTTGGGTTAGAATTGCAATTAAAAACACTGGACCCAATGGTTGAGTTTTTGTGTATTTCATCCAAATTGATGATAAATTATAAAATGTTCAATTAATTAGAAGCATGAATGTTTTAACTCATTTTCTGCAGCTAATCATCACAACTGTACATTACAAGTGTCACACTTTTAGTGGTTTAGTGCTCATACTGTGTATATCTCCATCTCACTTCTCTCTTGAGTGTTTCTTTGTTCCTCAGATCCGTGTAAATCAAAGTACAATCTCAACCTCATGGTTTCCTTTATCAGACCCTGATACCGGTTGTCAAAGCCAAAAGATGGCCACACATGAATGCATGCACGCTCGCACACACATGGTTTGGTCGTCAGTTCACCTTTTAGTGCATAAACTTTCTGCCAATTACAGCAAAGACAACTGCATCCATCGATCAAATGAACTCCTAAAAATGCTAATAATAATGACAACCCCATTTACAAAAGTAGTATTCATTCATTTTTTTCTTCGGCTTAGTCTTTGTTCATCAGATGTCGCCTCAGCGGAATGAACCGCCAACTATTCCAGCATACTGTATGTTTTACACAGCGGATACCCTTCCATAATTAACAACATGTACAGTAATAACAATTATGGCAGCTGTTATTCACAACAAGAACTCTTGTGACTCATGTTGTTGTTAAAGTTAGTTCATGAATAGCGCACAACTTAATTCATAATAAAGGAATGTTTAGTTTCCATAATAATACATCATGATTCATGTACTGTTATTTTGAAGTGTCACTCATGTTCCTATACATCTCTGATCATAAATTCTGAAGTTAGTTTTTTTTTACACACAGAGAATGATAATTGAGAAGATACAGAAGATTCACTTCTGTATTTAAATGTGTCATCATACCTGAAACTTTACAGTGTGCGGCTATAGCATCAAGTACATATATTGCATGCTAGTAATTGTGCTAATATGGTTGTTAACTGATGAAAAAACGTACAATTTTATCAGACATTTTTATGCAGACTCTGTGATGTACAGAAGATGTTTACATACCTGTCAACATTGGGACATGAAAATAAGGGATACGTCCACCATAATAAGGGATACCCCCCTCCCCAAAAAAAATAAATAAATAAAAATAAAATAAAAATAAAATCTCCATATTAAATATGTTCCTCTGGAGCTGTTTCATTGTAAATAAACAGTTAAACGGTCAGTAATATTTTTTTTATAGTATTATTTACAAAATAAATTTTATTAGTACACATTAGCAAACAGTTTAGCTTATTAAAATTAGAATCTCATACATCTCAAGAATCTCATTTATTTACATTTGTTTTGTTTGATTACATTAAATAACAGAGGTGTCACTTTAAAAACACATCTAACGTTATAATAAAAGCATTCGATGGCTTTCCTAACATTTTATGCTCATTTAGGACAAAATTAGTAGTGTTTGAAGAAAAAAACCCCTTCAAGATCGACATCTTTAGATGTTACTATTATTAATTATGTGTATATGTCTGTTCAAACACGCACCCAAAATCCAGTATTCACTTTCGCTACGCTTCAAACGGCATGTACAGAATCCGTTTGGGAAACAGCGTCTGTTAATCACTGTGGAGCGCGTCAGCTGACAGTCACGCACCGCTTTATGACTGCTTTGAGGATTGCATAGGAGGAGCGACGGCACCTGTAATGAAAAGGAAAGGGAATCCCGCCGTTTTCAAAGGGTTTCGTGCCTAAATAAAATGAAAGCACAGAACAGATTCACATTTAAGATCAAAGGGCGGCCCCTGGTGGTTCGGCGGTATGGATTGCGTATAGGGAGGATCGGCTCTTTAATGTTTATTGGAAGACTGAAAATACGGGAGAATCCCGGGAAAAACGCGAGGGTTGACTGGTATGTGTTTACAGGCTGAGATGTGTAAGTGTGGTGTTGTGTCACAATCGAAATAAAACAGATTGCACAATGTACTAAATCATTTCCTGTGGACTCAATGTGTGAGTCTTGTTCTGCCTCTTTTCTCACACTTGCTGTGAGGAATGCCACTGTTTTTCTGTTCCTTATAGAGGGTAACTTAGGGTAGTGTTGTTATTTTACTTAATTTCCACTGCTTTTGTGCTTTTTCACACTCTTGTTTGGCATTCAGCCTTACTCTGCTTCATACCATGATAATAAGCCTTAAAGACGTTATATCTCATCCATGAACATCCCATAGGATGTAATGAAGACCACAACTCTCATGATTCCACACTTCACAGCTTCATTAAAATAGGCCTTTATATATTGTGAATTTGCGCCCTCTAGTGGATAAATGTACATTCTGTGCCTTTAAGGCAAGGGTCTCAAACTCAAATTGGCGAGGGACCATATCACTGACTGACAATTCCTAGGAGGGTCCCTTTAACATTCAAGAACAACAAAAAAGTGGAAACCTGTATACCTGATGCACTCAGACATTCTTCCCCAGAGTATCAAAGCTCCTTCTTTTTGTTTCTTATTGTACATATTGAAGGGGTAGTTTAAATTGCTATGAAAAGACTACAATTTAATAATAGGACTGGTGAATTGTAGTATTTTCAGTATTAGTAATTATTTAATAATAATGGGCATAATAATAATAATAATAATAATAATTTTCTTCCAATCATTTGCCGCTTAACCAAAAGTTTAGCGCAGAAGAACAGCAGAAAGCAGATTGGGGAATTTTCGTGACTTTACTGACAATATATACAGTTACTGTCGGAATTATTAGCCCCCCTTTGATATTTTTTTCCCCTTCTGGAATATTTCCCAAATTATGTTTAACAGAGCAAGGAAATTTTCACAGTATGTCTGATAATATTTTTTCTTCTGGAGAAAGTTATTTTTTTCATTTCAGCTAGAATAAAAGCAAAATTATTAGCCCCTTTAAGCTAAATATATATATTTCGATAGTCTACAGAACAAACCATCATTATACAATAACTTGCATAACTACCATAATCTGCCTAGTTAACCTAATTAACGTTTAAGCTGTATAGAAGTGTCTTGAAAATGATCTAGTCAAATATTATTTACTGTCATCATGGCAAAGATAAAATAAATCAGTTATTAGAAATTAATTATTAAAACTATCATGTTAAAAAATGTGTTGAATAAAAATCTTCTCTCCGTTAAACAGAAATTGAAGAATAAAATATACAGGGGGCTAAAAATTCAGGGGGGTTAATAATTCTGACTTCAACAGTCAAATTTTTCTAATGCACATTTTTTAAACAAATCTTAATATGCAATGAGGAAAATCTATTAAATGAGACCATTTGAATCGAATATTAGCAAAATTATCATATTTACACCACCATCATAACGTGTAAGCCATGAAGAGGTGTTTGTACAACACAATACAGGTGATATAAAACTAATTTGAATCAAATGACCCTTCAATACTTTCAAAAATAGAGCTTTAGTAAAAATAGAGCACCTATGGCGATATATTTCAATAGTCTGATAGTGTGTTACTGTCGACCGCACACTGAGAGAAACCCAAACGGAATACATAGTACAGTACTTTAAATGTCCAGTAGGTGGGGTGTCAAAACCACAAGTGACAATATGCAACTGCACAGAAATGATAATGATTCAAAATATATATGCTTTGTTGGGCCGAATCTCGTCATATATATATATATATATATATATATAT
>CAIGQQ010020246.1:953021-972511 GCA_903798035.1 Danio albolineatus | reverse complement strand
ATATATATATATATATATATATATATATATATATATATATTTTTATCTTAGTAGTTATCTTGTAGTTTGAGACCCCTGCTTTAAGGTTTTACAATTTCTAAATGATGATCACTCCAGTACATCCAGTACACAATACGTTTAATAAATAAATAGTTTCTGTGCACGGTTTTCTATTTAGGGCATTCACTGAATTAGTAACCTACACTCAATTATTTTATTTTTATTTTAGTTATTAAAAAACAAGCCGAAACAACACAATTATTGAGATTTTGTCGAGACAACTTAATTTCTCAAGTTAAATCCAATAAAATTTGTTAATTCTGTAAAGTTAACAAACGTTTTGTGTTGGGACAATATGAATGAATTCTGTGGAACCCTGCATTTTTTACAGTGTGCAGAGCACTGATTAAGGGGCCGTTCACACACAATGTGTTTTTCCTTTCCAACATGCTACTTTCATATTGTTTTTCTATGTAAACACAGGCTTGACAGACGTTTGACGTCTCACGTCTTTTGAAGTGCTGCACAGGTGAGCGCCGTGATTTTTAGACACCATGTCAAGTTGAAAAATCTCCAACTTTCACACGCAGCGCAGCTCATCTGCCAGGCCCAAACGCTGTGAATTAATCAGAGGAGCTCTGAGGTGTGGCAACCGTTATGAGCTTCAGTTAATAGTCGTAAGTTGACATGACAGCTAGTGATGTTCGATACCACAGATTTCCTGCTTATTTATGGCTAATGACAAATTAGGAATTGCTATGGGGAGATATACTGCTGACTAAGAGCTTATCTGTGGTACCAATTTGGTTTAGTTAATTTACTTATGTCACATATCTTTGGGAGGAAACCGGGGGAAACCCACGCGAGAACGGGGAGAACATGAAGAAAAATCGACTGGCCTGGTAAGGACTGCAACCAGTGACATTCTTGCTGTGAGGCAACAGTGCTAACCACTGGGCCACCATGGCACCCTATAGAGAGAAAGGTGGAGGAGTAAGGGTGGAAGAGAGGGATACTTCAAGGCGAAGATAGCTGTAGTAAGAAACTCTGGTTATTTATGGTGAGATAGGGATTATCTGATTGGTGAAACTTGAGTTAGCAAATGTGGTACCAGCCGTGGTCAATCATAAGCACGTGACCCTCTCGAAATTAGTTTTTAAATAAACTTCACAATATCGCATCACTTGGACCTCACGCTTTGCTTCAAGAGTTCACACTTAGCTGATGATTGATAATAAAGTGTGTTTGGCATGCTGTGCTGGGAGAGAGCCCTGGGCACAAGAGATCCTCGAGCCCTGGGCTCCCTCCCGTTTGCAGGGCGAGAGGGGAGTTTGAGCTCAGGTAGATCCCGATGAACTCCCCCGACTCATTTCTGCCTAATAGAATGACGAAGAAGACAGGTACGCTTGCTAAGAGTTTGGCTATAGTATCAATTTGGTGTGATCAATTTACTTAGGTTGCGTGTTTTTAGATTGTGGGAGGAAACCGGAGGATGGGGGAAAACCCACGCGAGCACGGGGAGAACAAGCAAACTCCGCACAGATATGTCAACTGGTTTAGTAGGCACTTTAGCCAGATACATTCTTGCAGTGAGGCAACAGTGTTAGGCCCCGTTTACACTAGTGCGTTTTCGTTTTAAAACGCTAAGTTTTGCTACGGTTACGCCATCCGTCCACACTACGCCGGAGTTTTCGAGGTGCGAAAACGGAGCGTTTTGAAAACGCTGGAGAGAGCGTTTTCATTCTAAAACGCTGCTGCTCCGTCTCAGTGTGGATGGAGGGAAACAGATATCTTTGAAAACAGAGGCGTGGCTGCTGAGATTGGCTACGTGATTGGGGCTTTGGGTCATTGCGTATCCTTTCCTTATTCGTCAAGCGCACATGGCTATAACGTCACCGGCAGACGGCTGACCAGTCTTCACTGTAAACGCTGTATTTTCGATAGCCATGGTAACAACTCGACCTCGTCATCTGTCCTCAAAAAGGCCTCTCTTGCTTTCTTTACCATCGCGTTCATCGTTCAACCAGCGTTTGTTGACTAACAATAACCAAATGCCGAGCGAGACACGTGCTTCCTGTTTATACTTGAACACCCATGCCCAGAGTGCGCGAATGGTGCGCGAATGGTCACGTGATATACGTTTCTGGTGGAGGGAGGTCTGTTGAGAGACTCTAATGTGGACGCGGATCGTTTTCATGCTAAAACGCCGTTTTTAAACTAAAACGCACTAGTGTAAACGGGGCCTTAATCACTGGGCCACCGTGTCACCCATCTAGAAAGGAGGGGTGGGGTGGGATTCTTCAAGATGAAGATATTGAGATAAGGAAAGTCTGGTTATTTAAAGTGAGTTAGGAATCATCTGATTGGTGAATCAATCGTGAACTGATGCGGGACCGGCTGTAAGCATTCATAAGCATGTGATGCTTTTAAAATTAGTTTATTAATAAACTTCACTTAAACCCATTCCTGAGTGCTATGTTTCACATTTTAGAAGCAAAGACTCGTTCTTTGTGGATGATCCCTGAGAAAGAGAATGAATAAAATGAACATGACTCAAAAATATATCAGAAATGATTATGCACACTTTATACACTCTCAGAAAAAAATGGTACAATGTTGTACCAAAGAAGATACAAACCCTTGTCACTGGGACAGTGCCTTTTTATGGGACAGAATTGTACCTTAAGAAAAGAAACAAGGGGTGCCACGGTGGCCTAGTGGGTAGCACGATCGCCGTGCTGGTTCGAGCCTCGGCTGGGTCAGTTGGCATTTCTGTGTGGAGTTTGCATGTTCTTCCCATGGTTGCGTGGGTTTCCTCCGGGTGCTCCGATTTCCCCCACAGTCCAAAGACATGCGGTATAGGTGAATTGGGTGAGCTAAATTGTCCATAGTGTGTGTTTGTGAGTGTGTATGGATGTTTCCCAGAGATGGGTTACAGCTGGAAGGGCATCTGCTGCGTAAAACAAATGCTGGATAAGTTGGCGGTTCATTCCGCTGTGGCGACCCCGGATTAATAAAGGGACTAAGCCGAAAAGAAAATGAATGAATGAATGAAAAGAAACAAATTTGTACCTTTTAATGTCATGATTTGTACCATGGGAAACCAAAATGTACCTTTGTTTTTAAAAACCTGCAGATACAATATTGTATACTTTGTGAAAGGCACCACCACAGTGACAAGACACTTTGTATCTTAACAGTGTCATAAATGCTTACCAAACATTTATTAAAATGCCTTAAATGTTTAGTTTACGATACCTATAGTTTTATGTTTTACCAGTTTTTTTGTATTATTGTATTAAAAATGTATGTTTATAAGTATCTTTAAACATAGACTTTCAAATGATGATTCTTATTTTAATATGGAAATTATTCATAAAAATCACTTTGCCTTTCCAGCCATATTTATTTTCATAGATACTGTAATAAAGAAGGAGCTGTTCAACACTTTTGTACCTATTATATGAGAACAATTGTGTACCTTTATTTCAGTTGTACCATAAAAGGCACAGAACAGTATCATAAGAGGTCTTTTCAGTACCATATAAGGTACAATTTTTACAAAGGTACAAAACTGTTCCTCAAGGAACATTATTTGCAACATCGTGTACCTTTTTTTCTGAGAGTGTACACATAGCACTGACTTAATGTGTCAGTAAGTATCTAACTTTCATCCTCATGGTAACTGCTTGCATCATGAAGTGGTTTCCTGTCTGATGCCATGCTTCTTAAAGTACTCAAGGTGTGAGTCTCATTCGCTCTCTCTTTCATACACCGGCTGTAATGGAGTTGCTCGTCCTCACTGTTTTGCAGCTCCTGATGGAGGTTCAGTCTTTCGGTAGGTGATCTCTGCACTGAAAAAAAGCTTCATCGGATTTACTCATTTATTTAAGGCAAGTGGATGCAAACTATTTATATGGGCTGAAATGAACCAAACATTAAATTTAGTAATGTTCAACCTAATTGATTTGTTTAAATTCAGCTCAAGGGGCGCCTCGGTGGCATAGTGGGTAGCACGATCGCCTCACAGCAAGAAGGTCGCTGATTCGAGCCTGGGTCAGTTGGCATTTCTGTGTGGAGTTTGCATGTTCTCCCCGTGGTCACGTGGGTTTCCTCCGGGTGCTCCGGTGTCCCCCACAAGCCCAAAGACATGTGGTATAGGTGAATTGGGTAGGCATGAGAGTGAATGAGTGTGTATGGATGTTTTCCAGAGATGGGTTGCAGCTGGACGGGCATCCGCTGCATAAAACATATGCTGGATAAGTTGGCGGTTCATTCCGCTGTGGTGACCCCAGATTAATAAAGGGACTAAGCCGAAATGGATCGATTACTTGTTAAGTTCTATAAAAACAGAGGGGTGATTTATTTATTTATTTTTAAACGCGTATCTGCCCAAATACCTCTATGCACAAGTAACAGAAGAGGCCCCGTGCTGAAAAAAACAACTGATTCAGGGTTATTGTTTCTGTTCATCTGAATAAAATATTTTTTTCAAAATTATACATTTCTTTTGACCATTTAATTTCTAATTATATACAGTGAATAATAGTTCATATGTACCGTGAAAAAAAATAAAGGTCTTTATTCTGAATAAAAAATTGCAATTAGAAAGTAGCTTAAGAAATGTTTATATTAGGGCTGTCCAAAAATTAATCGTGATTAATCACATCCAAAATAAAAGTTTAACATAATATTTGTGTGTGTACTGTGTATATTTTATTATGAATATATAAATACACACATGCATATACTTGATAAAATGTTGATTTATTTTTAGATATATAAAAAATATATGTGTATGATACAAATTTTACATTTGAATATGATGTAACTACTTTGATGTAACTTTTTTATATATAGTTTTGGCTTCTATGAATGTGTTTATCACATATATATAATAAATATATATAACACACACACATATTATGTCAAAACAAACTTTTATTTTGGATGTGATTGATCACAATAAATTTTTGGACAGCCCTAGTTTATATATATTAATGTTCAGGTTTTTTTTTTTCACTTTAAAGGCAATGAAAATGAAACCATTATTTGCCATAAAACCTCCTTTCTTTACATGTCTGCATCCGGTTGGCACTCGAGCCGCGATCAGGTTACTAGACTGGAAATGTCTGCTACACTCTTGTGTTTTCTGATACTATAAAATTCTCACGTCGAATATTAACATCCCACCTCTTTGTCTCTTGCTAAGAGTAAAACGACTAACCAAACGACTTTGTCTTTTGGAAACGTGTGGAAACTGAGGTAAGAGTTCAATTTCTGACGCTGTACTCTGCTGAACAAGGCAGTGGTAGCTAAAAGTACTGTTCTCACATCTTTGAAATGACACTTTCAAGCGTTTAGATGTCATATTTATGTAGCTGACATAAACATATATAAGTGGGCTATAATGGCATAAAACATTAAGACGATTCTTTAAAACGTTAGTTGTTTTGATCAGTCGCGCTCCTGTTGTAGCACAGTACTGTATGATTGGCGGAAGTTGAAAGGCGGCCTTACATTTTACCGGAAATGCGTCACGCGCCGCCGTGCATATAGCCTATTGTTTGCAACCACTTAAAAAAGAAAACATGTAGTAAATCCAACGAATCATTTTTTTTCAGTGTGCTGTGAACTGAAGTTCTATTGTTCGTGTATTTTATTTCAGCATGTCTGATCAGTGTGTGTAAAGTTTTAATATAAACTACGCTCTACCTGAAATTCATTTTACCATAGACTATTACAATATTATAATGTTATTATATATTATTAACAGGGGTCTTTCTGCAGGTGTGCCATCCTCTACTGTTCGTGTGTCTCCGGTTGTCTTAAGCGAGTCTAAATCAGTGAAGATCCACTGTGAGATACCAGAAGGGATTATAGTGTCAACATGTAATTTCCACATAAAAAGTGAAAAGGCAGACATACAAAAAAACAGAATGTGTGACCTCGAGCTTACTGGTGCTGAAATGTTCAGGTGGGCAGGTGAAAAATCACCAGGTTCAATCCAAATGACCTGTAACTACAAATTTTTTCACCATGATATGGAATCATATCATCAATCTCCTGTCACAGTGATGGTTCTAGGTGAGATATTTCACTGCTGTTCTTCTGTGTCGGAAATGTATTGCAACTTTTTTTTATTAACTAAGGATTCTTTGACTTTAAACAGATGCACTTCAGAAACCCACTTTATTTGTTAGCGAAGACGGTGATGTGTTCACCACATCGTGTGAAATACCCCATTCAGTCAGAGCCCAGTTCACCTGTAGTCTCTACACTGAAGATGGAGCTCTTCTGAACAGAAATCACTCTCAGAGGAGTCAGAATGGAGAGCAAAACTTGTGTGTGTTTTATTCCAACTACAGTAAACTCTTTACACAGTCGGTGAACAGCAGACGGTTGAGCTGTGATTATACACTCAAGATTAATCCTGACATCAGATCTCCACACAGTGACACACGCACCGTCAGAGGTGAGAACTTTTCATTCAATCATTCGTTCATTCATCTTCCTTCAGCTTAGTCCCTTATTTATCAGGGGTCAACACAGTGGAATGAACCGACAACTATTTCAACATGTTTTACACAGTGGATGCCCTTTCAGATGTAATCCAGTACTGGGAAACACCCATACACTCTCAGACCCCGTTTACACTAGTGCGTTTTAGTTTTAAAACGGCATTTTAGCATGAAAACGAACCGCGTCCACACTAGCGTTTCACCCAGCGTTTCTGAACACATCTCTGTACACACTACTCCACCAAATACGTATATCACGTGCCCATTCGTGCACTCTGTGCATGCGCGTTCAAGTATAAACAGGAGGCATGTGTCTCGCTCGGCATTCCAAATAGGGCTTCCGTCGCTTGAAACGCGAGCGATTAGCGAGTGCTCGAACAATAGCTTGCCTCTCGCAAATATATGCAGCTGTTGTAGTAAAAAAGGCAGAGTTTAACTGCACAACGGCGCCTACAACGCTTCCATTTCTGTGTCCATGTTGTTGTTTACAGTGAAGGCTGGTCTGCTGCCTTCCGGTGGTGTTATAGTCATGTGATAGGGGCTTGACGAATAAGGGAAGGTTACGCAGTCCTTCCCAAAAGCCCCAATCAAGTAGCGAATCTCAGCAGCCACGCCTCTGTTTTCAGGTGTGTCCGTTTTTCCTCATCCACACTGAGACGGAGCAGCAGCGTTTTAGAATGAAAACAGCCTCTCCAGCGTTTCCAAAACGCTCCGTTTTTGGGTCTCAAAAACTCCAGCATAGTGTGGACGGATGGCGTAACCGTAGCAAAACTTATGCATTTTAAAACGAAAACGCATTAGTGTAAACGGGGCCTCAATCACACACAAGCTCATACACTATGGTCAATTTAGGTAATCTAATTCACTTACTGTACTGCGCATGTCTTTGGTCTGTTGGGGAAACCGAAGCACCAAAAGGAAAACCCACGCCAACACGGGGAGAACTCCACACAGAAATGTCAATTGATCCAGCTGGGATTCGAACCAGTGACCATTTTGCTTTGGGGCTATAGTGCTAACCACTGAGCCACCATGCTGCCTTTCATTAAATCAGTTATATTATAACATTACAAAAGAGAACAAAACAATCACGATTGATTGGAGATCATGAAAAAGATCACAGAAATTCTTTTTAGAGAAAAAATGTTGAATACTGACTTTACGAAGCTCAAAAACTAAGCCTCAAGAATCAAAAACACACAAGCGAGATAAAATGACAAGCAATTTACTGAGAAAAACAAAGTCAAACGCTTCAGTCGCATGTTGTTCATTTTCAACGCCATGCTAACGCTTTTTCTGCAAACCTGCATTTATCATTTTGTTTTCCTTCATCAGGTCTTCCTCAGGCCAGACTGTCAGCGTCTGCTTCTGTTCTTCAGGAAACAGACCTAGTTGAGCTGAGCTGTGACAATACTGAAGAGCTGAAGATGGAGACGTGTGTCTTCAGCATTAATAGAAGAAAAGATCCCTTTAACCTGAAGCCTTCATGTCAGCTCTTACTCTCTGCATCTCAGATCAGTGTTTGGGCAGAAGATCAGAGTTCATCAGTGAGAATAACCTGCTTCTACACTGCGAAGAAGGGACCTGTTTCTGTGTTTCCATCTCCTCACTCTGAACCAGTGATGATTTCAGTCAAGAGTAAGTTTAAAAAAAAAAAAATTGTGATTATTTTTCCAATAGCCTTGTTTTGTAACCCACAAACACTTCTTAGTGCACTGTTAACAATTTCCTGTAGATTCTACAGTAACTTACTGTAAATCATGTTGAACTATGAGTAATTAATGCTGTATAAGCACTGCTCATTGTTTCTTCGTGTTTGTGAATACATCATTTAACATTAACTACACTGTAAAAAGAAATCTGAAATTTTATGGTTCATTTCCGGCAGCTGGGGTGCTGAAAAAAAAAACGTAAAATGACGGCCGTTAAATTACAGAAATCTACTGTAAAATAACGGATAATAAATTTTAGAAATTTCCTTAAACCTCCATTTCTGGTAAATTTCTGAAATTTAATATTCGTTATTTTACAGTAAATTTCTGTAATTTAACAGCTGTTATTTTACTTTTTTTTAAACCGTGAAATTACAGATTTTTTTAAACAGTGTACATTAACTCCCGTAGTGTAAAATGTTAGTCATAATATTAATAATACATTTTATTTAAAGCGCCTTCCAAGAAACCCAAGGTCACTGTACAACATCATATACACAAATCAATACATTTAAAAATGAACCGACAGTATAAAATAGAGAAGATGAAAAAATATGAAGACAGTGGAGGATGTACAAATGCATTTTTAAACACAAAAAATAAAGATTTTGCATTAACAGAATAGTGTGAATATTAGTTTTTAGTTAGGCCAAATTAAAATAACTTAAACTCTGTTTTCTGGCTTAATCTCTGACTGTGAAGAACATGTTCAAGTGTGTTCAGCCCTAACCTGATGCACAGCTATCATGTGGTAAATGTCATACATGATGCAGCTATTTAAAAAAGCAGGTTGTTTTAGATGCGGGAGGTTTGTCATAAATATGATAAGATATCAGCACGTTAACCGAAGTTTTTCAGTAAATAATGCCTGACATTTTGACAAATTTGCTATCACAACTGTTTTGTAACCTTTTTATAGTGATAAAAAGCACAATATTTCTAAACAGAAGCATCCATGTTGCATGGTAAATGACAGTATTCATTCAGTATAAATTTCACTATCGATTTTGCCATGAAGCGCACCTTGAAATAACAGCTCAAAATGGTCATTTAAAACAGTGGTTCTCAACTGGTTTGGCCACGGGACCCACATTTGTACATGGTCATCAAGCCGTGACCCAAATTTTTAGAAACTGTAATATAATTTTAGGAATTATAATTAATTTGTATTTATTTTTTAACATACACAAGTAGTGACAGAAAAATCATGAGAAAATCAGCAAGACTTACAAATAAACAATATTTATTGCTGACATTTAACAAAATGTGTCAAATTATAGAAATATTACAAAGTAAAAACGACAAACACTGTAAACAGTGGTCAGGGTAAGGAAAGGTTGTTACCATAAACAAAACTGAACTGTTAATAAAACATGAACACTGATCCTGTTGAACAGAACAAATTGTAAAATAATTAAAACATCCATAACCATTTTTACATCTAATATGACAGCAATTATAAACATCTGTTTCACTTAACAGTGATTTGGATAGTGAGATAACTGAGGATGTGCTTTACTGATGTGATAAGAGTTTCAAAGTCAGAGGTGATGGTAGACAGTGCTACCCGAAGATTGTGCTCTATGTACAACCTGTTCCTTTGCTTTGACTCAAGCTGCACCAAGGAAGATATCCACTTTCATACAAATACGTGGTTCTGAATGGGATGGGTTTGATCGCACTTCACTGAATTTCTGTTTCAGCGTTCACATGAAAGCTCCACGAGCTGACTCTCTATGTTGCTCGGCAATGTGACGCTTTCCACGTTGATTCCAAAGGGATTGGTTGTCATGCGCGCATTTCAAAATAAAAGTCCGATACACGCAAAACAAGTTAAAAATTAAACTTTTGTTGTTTTTTTAACCACACACTCCACTGAAAATGTTTCTGCGACCCACTTTTGAGTTGCGACCCACCAGTTGAGAAACACTGATTTAAAACAATGAAATTATGACAGCTATGAGCGGAATCAATAAACCCTGTGGCTCCGATCAACGAATGACATGTTTAGTTTTTGACTAAATTATCTGATATAACATATGACTTTAAAAGCGAACCACGGCAAGCAACATTGTGACAGTTTTAATCCCTGTTTCGGAACAAGCTCATCAATCTACAGTATCACCGGAGTTCAACATGAATTACAGTGTATCTTTATGTCCGAGCTTTAATTAATGAGTAGGGTTGGGTACCGAAACTCCTATTGATCCAGTATGGACTGGACCGAATCAGCAAATGAATTTCGGTGCCTAATTTCGATGCCATTGGTGCCGCGACAATGACATAAGGAGCATCAAGGAGTACATCAAAGGCACACATAGGTGCGTGTTGTGTCACACCATCTCTTAACATTTCATTCTAAACAACTTTAAGGGTTACGGACACCATCTGCGATGTTTGTTTTTGTTGCTTGGGAAACACACGCAAGTAGATAACGCGTGCAGTAAGCGCATCTGGTAAGCGACTCCCTTCAGAGTCATCAACACGCATGTTTGTGTTCATCAAATTTGCTCAAACTAAGCGTTCTAAAGTATGGCTGTATTTTACAAGCAAGTGTTCTGACACAGCAACGCGAACCAGATGCACGATGTCCAGCAGCAGAGTAACAGCTTGTTAATTCATGCTCATGCAAAGGATGAGACGGACTAAAGTAATTAGTGCATGCCCTTCTTTTACTTATGTTCGTGTTGCCAGCTTCACAGTCAAACAATAACTTGAGTGAACATAAAACAAAGCCGATTAAACTTTCTTCCTCTGCTTCAACTGCACAACACACATCGAGCTCACGTCATCCAGCATACGTGTCAAACTACACTACCCACAATACACTTCGTTATGGACTACAACTCCCGTAAATAGCAGTCTTAAACCAGCCACTTCTATTTCCCCTCTCTTGTAACGCTAGTGTGCAACTTAAGCAAATCTGATACTAAAGTTGTTTTACATTTGTACATTTTGTAGTTCGGCCCTAAATAAATATCTGTTGCCGTTTTTAATCGTTTAAGTTCATTTGATTGACCATATATAAATCAGTTGATATTAACTCGTGTAAACACCTAAATCATAATAATGTCTTATTCAGATTAAGGCAAATCATTAGATGACTGACATCCATGTAAATGTTGTCCCAAGCCCCAAACTTAGAAAAAAGATGTTCCCTGATTTTGATGACAGCCTTTCCACAGGTTAGCAGTAAGCTAATGTAATGTTAACTGCATAATGCAAATCTTGCATTCATACTAACAAACAAATGATCAAAATAAATATATTAATGCAATTCAGTTTAAGTATATAAAATATGAATTGATGTATGCTTTAAGCATATATTGTTCAATTAAAACGATTAAAGAAATTTTTGTCAAATAAATTATTTTTTTGAGTCATTCACCATAACTTTTTTGGCTCAAAAGTATCGGTTCAGGCACTGTTTAGGTAGGTTTCATTTTAAAAGTATCGATTTAGCACCGGTATCGAAATAACCCCAAGCGATACCCAACCCTAAATATAAGTCTCTCTTCGCTCTTACTTGTCCATCTTTTTTGTGGCAGCTTTTCATCATATTTTTCAGACTCTCAACACAAAACTGCTATTTTTTTAAAACTGAATTTTTTACTTTTGACAGGTTATTTGCATTTCTGTCTGACTTCTGACTGATCAGCCTGTGCTGCTTTATAAGTAAGTACAATATACAAGATTAGTTATGCATAAACGGACCTTCATCTGATAATAAGGTCTGTATTTCTGCAGGTTCTGAGGACGTTCTCACAGAAGTGAACTACACCTCCTGCCAGATCTTTTCATTTCTATACGCTCCACAAAACATCAGTGACCTGCTTCATTTCTTCACTTTTTTTGGCTAAAATTAAAATTCAAAAGTCATAATAATAATGATCTATACACAGAGAGAATGTTAGCAGATGTACAGTATGTAACTACTGAATTCAGGTACTGAACATTAGATTTAGAGATTCTGTGAAGCGGTTACTTAAATGACTTTGGCAGTAAATAAGTTTGATGTACAAGCAAAGTTTAAAAATCATTTTTTTTTTTTTTGAATGAGTGTATTATGCATTTTGCATGTTTAAATGTGGCTGAAAAGATCCTGATATCATTGGTGGATTTAATTAGATAGTACACACCAAAATGAAAATGTTCTCACTATTTACTCACCCTCAGGTAGTCAAACCTTTATGAGTCTCTTTCTTCTGTTGAACACAAAAGATGCTTTGAAGAAAGCAGAAAACCTGTAAACATTAGACCTTTTCAAACATACAGACCTTTCCGGAAAATTAGAGGCAATTTTCCTGAAAGGTCTGTACAGTATGTGTGAACAGGCCCTTTTTGAAAAGATGGTAAATTCGTTCCGGCAATTTTCCAGAAAGAGAAGTTGTAACATTACCGCTAATTTGCCAGAATGCTGCTCTGTGTGAACGCAGAAGGAACATTGCCGGACAGAGCACGTTCACGCTTAGAACGCACTGACGTGAAACGTCTACCAGCCAATCGGAACATTTAGACGCATTTATGTCCGCGCTGTTTATGGAAATAAAAGCCTTCGAATATTTTTCCAGACACATTTAGCTGCTAGATGTTAGTCAGATAATGTTTTTATGTTCCTTCTTAATGCCATATGTGAAAAAAAATTACAATAAAATGCTTATAATAAACCGCTGTTTGTTTACCTTCAAGCTCTGCTTCAGTTGCCTGACACGTGTGCACGTGAATGAGCCAGTGAGCGCAAGCACACACACACACTATGTACAACTCGACATGTGAAACTGTTCCTCCATATGTTTTCATCGAAGTTGTTCACAATAGTCATCCATCTACAGAATTTGTAATGTAGTCACATCTGTAAACATTTAGCTGTGGTTCACGCTTCTACCTTATGATGTCTCTGGGACAAAGCAGCTGCATTAATGCCAAAGCTTTAAATAAATGTGAAGCCATCAACAAAAGCCCAACCACTTCTGTGTATACAAACACAAGCGCAGCCGTTTAGAGCTCATTTCTGGTTAATAATGTCAGAATTTACCGGTATTTTGGAATGGTTGTGTAAATGGTCTTTTCTGGAAAAATTCCAGAACGTCCTCGCCTGTATGAAAAGCGCTTTTTTAAATTTACAGGTAAAGTCCTTCCAGTAATTTTCCGGATATTTACCGGTATCGCTGTGTGAAAGGGCTGTTGACTTGTAAATACTATAGATGCATAATATACTATGACAAATGCTATAGAAGTCAATGGTTAAAGGTTTCCAACATTTTTCTAATTATCTTCTGTTGTTTTAAACAAGAAAACTCATGGAAGTTTGCAAGAAAGCAAGTAAATGATGACAATTTTCATTTTTCTCTTTAATATACCAACTGAGTAGTCATTTTCTCTCTGAGCCATTTTAAAATCTGATTGGGCTCACGGTATCTATCATAGTAAACACACTGCTGTTACGCCACTGGTAATCGCATCAAGATAACTTGTATTTACGAAGATACAAAGAACTGGGACTGATCAAGCAGATTAATTGTTAATCTGTCACCAGTACATGGAAAAACGGTCTTTCTATTTGATAAGGAAGGAAATCAAGTCCTATGGCTAATCTTAGCTAACCATAGTGTGCATGATATGAGCAATTGATCTGTGACATCATCGCTTTGAGGTTAAACATTTATATCAGCAACATCCTTTCCATGTGCTATAGTTAAAGTTAGAAAATGATTAACATTATGTGCTTGACCAGTGATGGTTTGCTTGACTGTTTAATCCTCAAAGCATTATTTGTATAATGGATGTGAATGTTAATAATTTAGGCTATCAGCTCTTTATCAGCATTAACCAATAAGAAAATTTACAAACTCTCTAAACAAAAGAAAAAAAAAAAGAAAAGAAAAAAAAGAAAAAGAAATGTAGAGCACTGTTGAGATTTTGACTGATATACAAGAATGACAAGTAGATATGATTAAATATCATAAGAGCCTCACATTAACAACATCAATACATTTTTATCAAGATGCAACTCTATTGTTTTGCATTTTATGAGTCAAATAAAATAAATATATAAGACATACTGTGTTAAAAATTAATAAAACAAAAACAACTACTTAATAAAAAACAAAGTAGATCTGTAATTGCCTCAGTATATCTGTATGTCCTTGTTTTTTCAAGAATGAAAATTCATTAATATATGTTCAAGAGTTCACACTTAACTGATGATTGATTATAAAGCTTGTTTGGCATGCTGTCTCGGGAGAGAGCCCTGAGCTCATAAGATCCTCGAGCCCGGGGCTCCCTCCCGTTTGCAAGGCGAGAGGGGAGTTTGAGCTCTGGTAGATCGAGAACTCCCCTGCTGTATTAGCTAATGAACAAATAGTGATTGCTCTTAAGAGATAACTCCTTACTAGGAGTATGTCTATGGAGCCGATTTGGATCAGTCAATTAACTGAAGTTGCATGTTTTTGGACGAGGAAACCAGGGGACCCGGGGGAAACCCATGTGAGCATGGGGAGAACGTGTAAACTCTGCACAGAAAAGTCGGCAGGCTTGGTAAGGACTAGAACCAGTGACGTTCTTACTGTGAGGCAACCAACACAGGTTCATTGTGAAAACGTAGTTCCACGAACGTTTCTGGAGATCACACATTACGTGGTCAGAGGTACGTATTGCTGCGTTTCATTTTTTTTTAAACGAACGCTATGGGGCGGTGTGACGCCATTCCTTTTCGCGCTTGTCAGCTGACCGCTCGCCTCCGTGTGGACGACTTTCCAGCTGCAACCGGTTTGTCCCATTAGCTGGCTGTGAGTCTGGCGAGGAGCGGTTCCAGAAAGCAGGTGAGACAAAAGCAGAATCCAAAAAAATTTAATAAACCAGCAAATAACAGGGTGAGATCGCGGTAAAATCTGAAAAAGTGGTAAAAATGAGACAGGAGTTTTTTATATTTTTTTCTGGATTCCTTTTTGAAAGTTGTTGGTTGGGTTTAGGAAAGTGGGTGGGTGGGTCAGTCGATAACATTTTGGTTGGGTTTAGGAAAGTGGGTGGGTGGGTCAGTCGATAACATTTTGGTTGGATTTAGGGAAGGAAGAGGGTGGGGTCAGCCGACTGGTCAGCCAAACAGTCAGCCGGCAGCGGCCTCTGGTGGGTTTACGCAAGAACAGCAGGCGTGAACGGCACTCGTGAGAGAAATTTGAGATCTCAAAAAGCGTACACAGCGGCCTCTCGTGGATTCGCGAAAACAAAAAGTGCAAGAAGATGTAGCTCCCGGGACGTATTCTGTGGCCTCCAGAAACATACTCGGGACTACGTTCTCAGAATGAGCCTGGGTTGGAGGCAACAGTGCGAACCACTGGGCCACTGTGCCACCCATCTAGGAAAGGATGAGGAGTAGGACTGGAGGGGGGAATTCTTCAAAACAAAGATGGCTGTTATATGGAACTTAGGGTATTTATAGTGGCTTAGTCACTGGGGCAGTACCTTTTCAAAAGGGACATATTTATACCCAAAGAGTCCACAGTGGTACCTCAAAGATGCATATTAGTGCCTAAATATCCCTAAAAAGTACCTTTGAGGTACCATTATGGACCCTTCAAATATGTCCCTTTCGAAAAGGTACTGCCCCAGTGACAGCTCCTGCACCTTTATTTCTGAGAGTGTATATTGAACATTTTTCTTAGCCTCCTAGGTTCATGTTCAGTTATTTTACTTTAAAGTTAATGAAAACAACTTATTAGTCACTATAAAAGTAAAATGACTGAGCCTACACACAGGAGTTGGAAAATGCTAATTTCAGAAGGAAATACCAAATGGCATTTAGAGGTTTTTGCATCTAAACTCTTCATATAAACCTCTGATGGCCTGCATTATTGGGATATTGCAATATACACACTAGAGCTGCACAATTAATTGTAAAAAGATTGTGATCTCGATTCGACCCCCTAGACGATCTAAATGTAGCTTTTCTACGATTCTGCCAATCATATTTTCAAGTTCAGGAGAGATGCAAAGGCGGCAGCACAAGTCTTCATGTTGTTTTACATACAATGTTCAGCAACGGGGACACCTCCAAATGGTGTTGAAAGAGACACATACTGTACTTATAAGGTATAATTCACCCAAGCTGTTACCTCAGAGAGGGCGAGGGCACGCCTGTGAATGATGCCTACTTTAGTGAACAGAACTTGGACAGGCTGTAAATAACAGCTAAGAAAGTTGTAAATGACATTTAGTTTGTGGCACAAAGCGATCATTTGGGTCTCGCGCTGGAAGTATGAACCGCACAGTGAAAATGAAACCGAAAGCGCACATCATTGAAATAATTATATCGCATTTTAGATTAATAATTACGACAAACAAGCATATAATATGTTTTTCTTTCATAGCGAACACAGAGTGTTGTGCATGATAATAAATGTTTAACAGCGTCAGTATAACTATAACTTATATAATGTAAAATATAATGCAGGAGGGAATCTCATAACGACAAATGTCTGTTTTTACCAGTAGAAAAACATGGTCTAATAATGTTGTCAATTACAAATTTCAAGCACATGTCTCGAACATTATAATTCAACGTCAGAATAACGGATTATTCCAAAATAACAATAATAATAGCCTAATCATACAAACCTTTGATTTACATCTACAGAATCGCAAGAAAATAATTTTCTTTAAGCAAAAAAAATCATGATTCTCATTTTAGCCAGAAACGTGCAGCTCTAACACACACTGTAAAAAAAATCCCATCATTTTAAGGTTTATTTTCGGAAGCTGGGGTGCTGGAAAAAAACGTAAAATAACGACCAATAAATTACAGAAATTTACCATAAAATAACGGATATTAAGTTGCAAAATTTTAATTAAATGTATATTTCTGGTAAATTTCTGTAATTTAATATCCGTTATTTTACGGTAAATTTCAGTAATTTAACGGCCGTTATTTTGCGTTTTTTACGGCACCTCAGCTGCCAGAAATAAACTGTAAAATTTACTGATTTTTTTTTTACAGTGCAGATACATCTTCTCCCCATGATAGGAATTTGACTACAGCATGCAATAAAAGAAAATCTTCCTGCTAAAGATAATCCAGAGTCTCCTGCTCTTTGTTTCTGGGTTTTCTATAGAGCACTTCCAATGGTTTAAAGCAAATCTACTTCTGCATACATTTTCTCAGTTCTCCTAATGTTAGCACCTATTTAAAAAAGGTCCCACTTTCCATCGGTTGGCCTTAACTACTATAGGTACTTGCATCAACAATAAATACAATGTACTTCCTGTGTTGATAATGTATTGCCGAAGACTTCTGGTGCTCTTGAGGTGGGATAGGGGTATGGTTATGGACAGGTTTAGTGGTATGGATGAGTTTAAGAGTGAGTTAAGGTGTAAGGGATGATCAACAGTGTAATTACAAATGTAATTGCAGAAAGTAATTACACATATAATTGAATGCAGATATTTAATCAATCATAAGTACAGTGCAAAAACATGTATTTGCAACAAATTACATAAGTACATATTAGTTAATATATTATAAAGGATGACCAAGTAGACAAGATTGATAATTGCACATTTTAAGTCATTAATGAACTTATATCAATGTCCATAACAAGTATCATGATTATTAAGAACGCCTGGAAGGGAGATAACTTTAATTAAACATTTTTACAGTCATTAACTATATACAGTTGAAGTCAGAATTATTAGCCCCCCTAAATTATTAGATTTTATAAATATATAGCTTAAATGGGCTAATAATTTTGACCTTAAAATGGTTTAAAAAATAATTAAAAACTGTTTTTATTCTAGCTGAAATAAAACAAATAAGACTTTCTCCAGAAGAAAAAATATTATCAGACATACCGTGAAACATTTCCTTGCTCTGTTAAACATAATTTGAGAAATATTCAAAATCATAAGGGGGCTAATAATTCTGGCTTCACCTGTATTTTACTATGTATATTGTTATTTTGAGTTTCATCGCGTGATATATTCTCTGAGATAAATATTCCAGAGATAAATTCTCTGATCACTTCTGCACCAGCCACATATCATCCTATCTCTGAGGGTACGAGCACATCATTCTCAGGAAATGAACATAGATAATTTGAGGCTTAGTAACAGACATCTGCTGGTGAGCCAAATAAACCTGCCTAAATCCTGCAAGTAAAAAACCTTGCAGATTCTTAGAAACTGCACCCATTTAAATACTCCCCCACTCAAATACTGTAATAATAATGTTTACACAAATTAAACGGCAGTACACATAAGTAGTTGTACTTAGTAGGCTGTAATTTGTGAGCAAGTGTACCTCAGTCTAGCTAACAAAAAATATACACCACCAGTCAAAAGTTTGTGGCCAGTAGGATTTTTAAATGTCTTAAAATAAGCTTCTCCTGCTCACCAAGGCTGCATTTATTTCATTAACAATAAAATTTAGTGTAAAATTATAAATTTTTGTATTAGTCTTTGTCTCTTTGTAAGGAGTACTCATCATGATGTTATGCAAGAAAATGTTCAGATGAAAGTCTCAACAAAGTTTTGTATAATATTGTATTGTAAGAAGCCATGTTTAAGCAAGATAATGTACATTGAACAACATGCTAGATCAGAGATGCCCAAAGTAGGGCCCGTGGGCCAAAGTTGGCCCATTGTAACCTTTAATTTGGCCCACCATCCCATCTGATGTAAACTTGAATTTTTTTGGTTGCTTGTTTTATTGCTGAGCTACAAAAAAGCAAACTGAAATTAAATGTTTTAAATGAATCTGAATTTAAAAATGTAAATACTGTCACTCGACGGATAGAGGACGACGCAGAGGACATCGGAGAGTAAATCAAGGCAAAAACTAGTGTAACTCCATTCTGTTATAAATGAGATTGTTTTTGTTTTTACTAATAAGTCCATTTTAAACAAATTATGCTGTATTAGTTAATATAAAGCAATAATTTCTAGTTTTTTAAAAATTATTATTAAATAAACTAGGAAACTACCCATGGCAACTATATTTAGCAGCAGCCCACTAGCCTCAATCAAGTTTGATTTTTGGCCCTTCATAAGAAAAAGTTTGGGCTCCCCTGTGCTAGATGTACATAATCCTTTATATGACATACCTTGGAATGTCGAGACTGACCAATCACAATCAAGTGCTGCAGAGAGCCGCTTCAAGAGCCGTTTACATTTAAAGAGTTTCATTTTGAAATCTTTGTTCAGCTCCATCAGCGATCTCGACTGGAGAAACGCTTACATCTGCCACAAAAACAAGCGAGTAACCTTA
>CAIGQQ010020246.1:844975-888021 GCA_903798035.1 Danio albolineatus | reverse complement strand
TTCCAACATATGATGTTTTTATTGTAGTTTCAACGGCAAATCCAAAAAATTCAAAAACTTTACACACAGACGAGGAAACATGTGAGTAAAGTTTAGTGCAATAAGATAAAAGTTCTTTGAAAGTTTATGCTTTAACACAACATATATCACAATTTACTTTTCAGCAACATTGGCTGTGATTCCTACGACTGAAACTTCAACGACCCTCAGAACCTGTACATAATAATTGTAGAATGTCTTATCATGTTTTTTAAAATTACATTAACTTTATCAAATACTAAATCACTGTTGTGTATTCCCAGTCAAGTGTGTGTTTTATTTCCATTGCAGCTGTTTCTACTGCTCAGACTTTCACAGCTCATGAAGACGAACCCGTATCCAAATATAAAGGTTTTTATTACAAATTATTTTCTCCTTCAACTTGACAAACTAAACAAATCTACATACACATTTATACACATAAACAATTTAAAGGGCCACGAAACCCCCCTGTCTCAGCAGGGTGTTTTCACACCTACAGTCTGGAAAAGCTCAGAAAAGTGGGTGTGTCCAGCTCTGTTTAGGTGGGAGTGTCGGGGGAGGAAGAAGAGGGAAGGTTTTGCATAAAAATGAGAGAGTTTCCATTTGGGCACACGCTGATATTCAAACAGGCAACACACAAACACAGACGCAAGGGGAGAAAGACAGTGACTGTTTACATTGACATCAGTAATCTAATTATTTCCCAAATTATTAATTTGTCGACTTTAACTGCAGTTTGGCACTTTCACTCAGGAAGATTTCCTGCGTGTCCCTCGTGACAAACGAGATACTAAATGTGAGTAACTGCTGGAGGAGTGCAGATTTAATGGAGTGTGTTAGACCGCACGGCGTATGTTAGAAAAAATTAAAACTCAGCATTTCTCAGTAACTTAGACGTTCTCAGTAAGCAGCGTCAGAAAGCTGTGTGTGTTTAGACTATTCTGTCACAAAATGCGGCGAAAATTCTACACAACGGTAACCGTTTCATTAGGGTGTTTATATGTTTACACTCGGAGAGCAGCATTCTCTCACTTACCACATCTGTAGAGACAGGAAAATCAACACCAACTGGACCGCGGCTGTTTTTTTGAAAACGAGACAAGCGGCAAATTGAGATTTCACGATTTCCAGATGCGGAAAGCTTTCGGGTTAAAATGTTCCTTACAAACGCATTTCTGTTCCGTGTCGCGTGCACTGTTATCCACCGTGGGTCCAGCTGCGCTCTCATAGCGGGGAAATGAAAGCAAAACGTTTGTTGGGGCATGTTTATAAACACAACACTGACGACCTGTGTCTGCAAACAATTCTTCTTCTTCCACTTGTTTTGGCAACACGACGTGGCGTCTCTTTGCCATCTGAACACTGTAGCAGGTAAACAGTCTTCGAAGCGATCATGCATATTCATGAAGTTGCACCGCATACACAATAGAGCGCGCTGATGGGTTTGAACCAAGTCTATCTCATGAATTAAAGCCGCACACTCAGAGACGTCACGATGCACTGGCCGGTACAGACGTCCTCTCTCCACGCTGGAATACATGCATGGATCTCTTCGGCGTGACGCAGCTTCAAAAAATAGTTTCAAACCGGAAGAACGACTTTGCTCAAAATAACGCAAAAACAACCAATATATGTGTCCTAATAGTGTTTATAGCAGTTCAGGACACATATATGACTGTCAACAGCTCAAAAAATGTGTTTTGGTGTTTCGTGACCCCTTAATAGGTGTCTGTATCTAAAGCACCAATATTAAACACATTCATTAAAGTGTTAGTTCTGTTTGGTTACAGTTATATGGCTTACTGTCCTGGTTTGTACTGGTGTTGGTGTCATTTTATCTGGATTGCTGGGAATCATCTGTATGTGCTGGTTTGCAAGTAAGTCACGTTTACAATGGTACATGTATACTCCTTAAATATATTAGAGATGCACGATGTATGAGCTGTAATATTAGTTATAATACAATAAATGATGGACAATAAATGATTATTTTTAATGCTAATATTGACCCAATAATTATCAGTCTTATATATTAAAGCAAGAAGGAAATGATGGATTATTCCATTATTCCATGTTTTCTGCTGGCCATGAGGGTTTAGATTTCTGCATGCTTCCCTGTAGTGTCTTTGTTTTCTACTGATGAGCTTTCAAAATAAAACGAGTTCTCAACTTTTTTTCTGCAATCAAGCTTTTTTAAAATCAAGATTTATATTGATCAGGATGTATAAAGAGTTATCGATTATAAGTGTCATGGCAAATTTTCCAAATCTGTGCATCCCTACAATTTTTCTGGTGAATTTAACTAAAAGGTTGGCATCAATAAACAGCTGCATTAACTCTGAACTGTTTTATAGGAAAAAGAGGAAGAAAATGGTGAGTGTTTTTCATAGATCCAGTACAGTAGTCTGTGAAATGAATTGTAGGTTATTTATTTTATCTATGGAAACATACGTGTAAATACTTCCTATTTGATATACCGTATGCATCCACAAAAAATATAGATAAAGATCAATATTTGATTCTAGCAATAACATGAAATCCACAAAACCAGATGTGTCTGGTCAAGGAATTGGTGTGGTGAGTGTCCACGCATTTACAATCTTATAAAACAACAAATATTATAATAATGCATAATGATATTGACGTTACTTTTACATATTCATTGTTATTTAGAGTGGTTCTGGAGCACCAGAGTTATATTCTCTGATCACTTCTGCACCGGCCACATCTCAGCCTGCATCGGCAGGTAAGTACAAATCATTCTCAGGAAATGATCACAGATAATTTGATGCTCAACAACAGAGGCGACTCAAAATAAACACACAGAGTTCTCATTTCCGCTTTCAAGTCGTCTGCAGATCAGAACTATTAATATGTGGTTTAGGTGCAGACATTTCAGTTTAATTCTGCTTTTGTATTGTTTGACAATCATCATCATGCTGTTTTATCAAAAATCTTGTGCCCCCAGATTCACGTCAGCACAACACAGCAGACCCTACAGACACTCTTATGACTACTGTTAACCCAATGTACCAGTCCGCAGGTGATGAAATATTTAAATCTCGTTTAGTATGTATACAGTTAAAGTCAGAATTATTAGCCTTCCTGAATTATTAGCCACCTGTATATTTTTCCCAATTTCTTTTTAACAGAAAACACATTTCTAAACATATTTTAATAACTCATTTCTAATAACTGAGTTATTTTATCTTTGGCATGATGACCGTAAATAATATTTTACTGGATATTTTTCAAGATACTAGAATTCAGCTTAAAGCGACATTTAAAGGTAAGTTAGAGTAAATAGGCAAGTCATTGTATAATGATGGTTTGTTCTGTAGACAATGCTTAAGGGCGCTAATAATATTGACCTTAAATGGTTTAAAAAAATAATAAAAACTGCTTTTATTCTAGCCGAAATAAAACAAATAAGACTTTGTCAAACATCATTTGGGAAATATTTGAAAACAAACAACAACAAAAAAATTCACATGAGGGCTAATCATTTTGACTTTAAATATTGTAATTCATTTGAAAACACACTGTGGTTTCACAACTTAAATCTTCCTAAATAGTCCAAAATTGTATTATACACACACACATATAAGGGTTAAAGACCTGAAATGAAAAGATGATTCTGCTGTGCAAAGGATGAAATATTAAAACACATTAAAGCTTAAAGGTGCTGTGTGTAAGTTTTTGACTTTTCTAAAGCATAAAAATCTAACAATATGTTTGTTGATATTTAAGAAACATTTAAGAAACAACGTAAGTGAACATACTCATTTACAGTTTCTGAAAAACAATGCTAAAGATATTCTGCTTTAAAAATGTGCATTAAATGTGCATTTAACTCATCCAATGCCACTTTACCTAGTTATATTTCAGCACCCCTGCGCTCTGTTAGAAAACCTTGTATTTCATTTATTCAGTCAGAAAGGCTCTCAAAGAAATCCGTGACTGAAATGTGACCTCCGGTGGACAATAGCAGACTCTGAAATGAGACGCAGATTCAGAGTTCCACATCAGGTCATTACTAATTAGTAAATAATATAAATATTACAAACATAAACATTAGGTGAGCAGGTTACATTGTAGCCCCGTGTCCTAACTACACTCTATGTGATGAGATTTGCAGTGATAAGCAATCTGGCTGTTTGCACCAGACGAAACAAGGCAGAAATTCAAATACAGCCATTCAGAAGCACAGAATAGTGCACTTACTGCACTCTAACGAAATGGTAATATTTATAATCTAATTAATACACATTTAACCTCTTTAACATTATTAAATGTGCATGCTGAATAAGTGATATATGTTGGCTTGCACTGAGTCACAGTTCTAAAATTCGAACAGTTTATTTTATTTTTAAGATATCCTGCTGCTTTCAGTATATGTGTCATGTAAAATGGCATTCAAACTCGTATTATCAGTATTTATCACTAAATAAAGCACATGAGATGTACCTGAGGTGATCATTGTCAGTTTTCTGTTGTTCAGCTGCAAGAAATAGAAGCCATTTCTAAAATATAAATTTCAGGTGTCAGTTAGGACTAAAACTCCTTTTAATATGGAGGATATTCCTTCTATATGGTGCCGTTGCTTTTAGTTAGAAAGCGGTTTAACTAAGCCTTAAATCAGCTTATAGGCTAGATTGTCAGTCTTGCTACTGTTGGTGTCGTCAATCTGGCAACCTGCGCTTACGTGTGTTTTGAACCAGGAATGCAATACCTAGTTCAACCACTGGGTGTCAAACTTACATACTGCACCTTTAATGTAAAAAATCTTGCTCATCAAGAGCTAAAACATGTTCATTAAAGTAATATTATGTTTCTGCACTGCATTTCAGACGTTATAGTCAATAAAAAACAACAGGGAAAAACCAAGGACAGTGAGGTATGAACACTGTCACACACTAAATAGTCATCCACCGTTAACAGAAAACTAAAACACTCATCTTTTCTGTATTTCTTTTTCCTTAAGAATGTTTACCACATGTACTGCACCATCCCTGATAAACCAGTTCAGTCCAGCACTGGAGATCAAGAATACAGTTTGATCCAGATGCACCGATGAGCCTCAAAACTTGTTTCATATATAGAATATCAGTTGTACTGTACATGAGGAATCTTTTCTTGCAAACAGATTAACCAGAGAAAATAGATTCCACTGCTGAGCATGACCAACAATAGCTTGTTAGATGTTCCATGAAAGTTGAAAAAAAAAGATGTCTAATAAATGGAAAATGGTTTTACACACACTGTGATTTAGCTCATGTTAATTCATAGTCTTATTTTTACATTTCACCATCACTGTATGTCTCAATGTTTTGATATACACTGAAAGCTTTATTATTACGAGATACATTCAATAACATTGGTAACACTTTATTTTAATGGTCCATTTGAGTATTAGTAGACTGTCTATTTAATATCTGTTGATACTGACATTCAACAGACATTTAACTGACTATAAGAAACTTTGCAAGTACATGTCAACTTACACCAACCTTAACCCCAACCCCAACCCTAACCTAACAGTCTACTTATAATCTAATGAGAATTAGTTGCCATGTAACTTAAATTCAACAAAGGGACCATCAAAATAAAGTTTGACCATAACATTTAGCAATACAAATTCTACAAAGAAGTTAGTTAAACTTTGTCAATAAAAGCTTGTAGACTGATTTCTATGTGACGATTTTTTTCTATAACACATGAAACCAAAGACATAAGAACATGAGCTGGCTAAAACATGTAAATTTTCCTGTACATTACAAATGAGAAAATGAGCGAGGGGAGGGTTGCAGACTGGGTGCACATGCAAGCTGAGGCCACATGCCTACTTTTAATACACACCTAACTCTTCATAATGATCAGTATTGGATGTAAATACTTACTTTCACTCACTTACTATCTTTTGACTTAGGCCTTGATTTATCAGGGGTCTCCACAGAGTAATGAACCTCCAATTACTCTAGCATATGTTTTACGTTGCAGATGCCCTTCCAGCCACAACAAAACTTTTCATTTTAATGTATTTTATTAACATTAATACAAAATATTTTAACATGTTAAGTTTTTTTTTAACTAAAAGTACAAGTTTGAAATTAAAGGTTTTAATTTCTATTGTCTATTTTTGTCATTTCCAGACAAAACCTATATAAAGTTTGACTTATAATGAATTATACACTAATAATGAACACACTACGGTCTTAAAATACCGTATAAATAATTTTATTAAATCAAAAAAATTAATTTATTGCACAATTTTAGATCTTATGGGTTTTTCCATGATACTTTAACATATAATATGCCTTTCAGCAGCTATTTATTTTCATGTACGATGATATTTATATGGATGCCATGGTGGCATAGTGGGTAGCACGATCACATCACAGCAAGAAGGTCGCTGGCTGGAGCCTCAGCTGGGTCAGTTGGCATTTCTGTGTGGAGTTTGCATGTTCTCCCCGTGGTCGCATGGGTTTCCTCCGGGTGCTCCGGTTCCCCCACAAGTCCAAAGACACGTGGTATAGGTGAATTGGGTTAGATAAATTGTCCGTAGTGTATGAGTGTGAATGAGTGTGTATGGATGTTTCCAAGAGATGTGTTGCGGCTGGAAGGGCATCCGCTTTGTAAAACATATGCTGGATATGGATAAGTTGGTGGTTCATTCTGCTGTGGCGACCCCTGATTAATAAAGGGACTAAGCTGAAGAGAAAATGAATGAATGAATGAAAGAATAATATTTATAGATTTATATTATTGTCTGCAACTGTAATCTCAAAATCAGAAATAATTTTCCCATTCTGCATTGTTGTTTTAACTTTTTAGTAGTTATTGTCTCCTGAATGAAAGATTCTGAATGATTCAGAACTGCCTGATACAATTCATCAGTCGTTCCAGTCCAACTTCATGCACAATCTTAGGTTGGTTTGTATCAAATCTGCATAATACCAACCTGGAATCTGGCTTAATTGGCTCCCGACAATCAATGTCTGCTTTGACCCACAAACAGAAGTTGTAAAAGAAACCTGCTAACGTTTGGTTTTTATTATTAACATATCTAGAAGACATGAATGAGTGCTAAAATTAAACCTACTCTGTATTAAATATTACATTTCAGATGGAAATATGCCACAATACTGAACTAAAGTACGTAGGAACTTATGTTTCATGTGTACTTGTGTCCAAAATAGCCTGATAGGGGCTCTTTGAAGACACTTTGGACGATGGTTGAATTTCAGTTTCAGCAGGAACCTCCTAACACAGCAATAGACTAATATTTTTGTGTCAAATCCTATATTGTGCTTCTGAAACTTCAGAATTACTAGTTTTACACCATTTACACAAAATGTAAAAATATGCAATTTAGCAGAACATTGTTTTAAAATATTTGTTAAAATGAGTGTAACTAATGCTCTACTTGTTTAGTTGTGTATTACTAGTTTGTATTATTTTCTCTGTCAAACATTAGCCTCTTTAATAAGCAACTGTGTCCGCTTGACTACCTCTGTATGTTTTTATTCTTATTCTTTCTCATTATAAGTCTATTATTATGTTACTTTTATAAAGCCGCCTACAGATGCCAAATATGCTCTTCATTAAAATAAAGCTGTGAGTGTGGCCTTATGACGTGTGTTCATCTTTATAGACTGACTGCACAAAGCAGTAAATTAAGTGTTACTTCCTAATTCACCCATCAGCCGAGTTTAACACTTGCTGTAATGGAGATGTTCATCTTAATCATTTTTCAGCTCCTCGTAGAGGTTCAGTCTTACAGTAAGTGATCTATGATGTTTATTGATCGAATTTGGTATGTCAACATTGGTAGTGAAGAATGTCTGATTGTTCAAAATATTCTGTGTAATCAGTACTGTAAAAGTTTGAGCTAAACACATAAAAACTGATCACATTAGTCTGGTTAAGACAATATTTGTGTATCGATAGAGATAATAACAGTTTAAATGTTAAGCCAAAACACAAGCAGCAGTGTGAAAATGATAGATGTAAATGTGGTCAGTCAGTGAGGAGATATTGATCGACTGATCTGTTTTGTGTTCCAGATGCTCCTACTGTTCGTGTTTCTCCAGATGTCATTAGTGAGATCAGCTCAGTGAAGATCAACTGTGAGACACCAGCAGGTGTTACAGTGAAGCTGTGTTATTTCACAATAAACAGAGAAGAGAAGAATGTAAAAGTCAGTAGGTTATGCCAGCGGGAGCTCTCTGGAGCTGGATTGCTTAGTTGGGCAGGTGGGAAATCACCTCAATCGGTCGACATTAGCTGTTACTACGACACAAATGAGAAAGGCATTAATAAACCATCATCTCATTCTACTGCTGCCACAGTGACTGTTCTAGGTGAGACATTTCACTGCTGTTCTTGTTTTTTTAAGAGTTTTTTTTTATTATTTACTTGCTTATTTGACTTTAAACAGACTCACTCCAGAAACCCTTCATCAGTGTTAGTGAAGATGATGATCTGCCAACAATATCATGTGAAATACCACTATCAGTCAGAGCTGAATTCATCTGTAGGTTCTACACTGAAGATGGAGCTCGTCTGTACAGAAGTTCCTCTCAGAGGAGTCAGAATGGAGAGCATCCTCTTTGTGTGTTTTATCCAAGTTATAGTAATCTCTTCACACAGTCGGTGAACAGCAGACAGATAAGCTGTGATTATATACCAGCCACCAAGACTGGCTTCACATCACCACGGAGCAGCACATTCACCATCAGAGGTGAGGATGTTTTGTTTAAACATACAACAAACAAACAAATAGTAACAGTAGTATATTATATTAATAGTATTATTGCAGTATTATTTCATTTATTTGGAATAAAATAATAAATGATGACAACACAATTTTAATTCGAAATAAAACATTAAGAACTCAATTACTTACAGAACAATTAAATAACAATTTTAGAACAATTAAAACACAATACTAACATTTATGCTAACAACATGACAGGGGTGCATTTTTTCAATAAAATTGGCACAACACCAAAATAAATATGTGCTGTCTGCTTCTAGAATTAAGTGCATGTGTGAATAAAGAGTGAAGAGTCACAGTTTCAGTTTGTTCTAGAACTGGCAATGTGCTAATGTCTACTGACGTATTTGACTAGGATATTTTTTACATTGTTCCTGCATGCACACTATACCACTTCGGCTGTCTTCATTTGTGTCAAAAAGACAGATTTATTTACAATTCAAAACGGCATCTTCAGATATCTTTTCTGCTGGAGATACTGTTGTCCTAAAAAAATACAAAAAAGTAAATAAAATCTTAGGAACATACCTTAGGAATGTATAGCAGGACGTTTTGGTGGTTTTAAAACCATAACTTTTCCAAACCGCGGTATACCTTGAAAATGGTTATCGTCCCATGCCTAATCATGACTTTAAACTAAATTAATGCTTCAACTTAATGTTCATTTATCTATAATTCATGTTAGGTTAATTTGATTCAACATTAAAACTGTGATACGGTACACACTTTAAAAAATAAAAAGATTAGTCCAAACCAACCCAATTTAGCTAAATAATGGACAAAAACAACCATTGGGTTACATTTCTTAACAAAATTTATAGCCCAACTTTGACTCAGCTGTTGGGTTTGTCCATATTTTACACATTCTTGGGTTAACATTCAGCATTTTTTGAGTGTAGAAGTCGATTTGGTAAGACGATGAAAAACTCCCTGTTCACATTGTTATTTTATTTTCTTCATCAGGTCCTCCTCAGCCCAGACTGTCAGCGTCTGCTTCAGTTCTTCAGGAAACAGATCTAGTTGAGCTGAGCTGTGAGAATACTGAAGATCTGGAGACGGAGATGTGTGTTTTCAACATTAATGGAAGAGAAAGTAACTCAAAAACAAGTTTCTCGTGTCAGCTCTTACTCACTGCATCTCAGATCAGTGTTTGGTCTGGAGATCAGAGTTCATCAGTGAACATAACCTGCTTCTACACTGTGATAAAGAAAGGAGTTCAAAAACCATCTCTTCATTCTGATCCAGTGACTATAACAGTCCAGCGTAGGTTAAAATACCTTCAACAAGCAAACATTAAAGTTTTAAAACTGTCTAAAATGACTTCTAATACTGATTATTGTTTCCACAGCTTCAACACCAACCACCACTGCAGATACAACTGCAACAGCCATGACAACATGTGAGTGACAGACTTAATACTTTGCTTTTTATTTAATTAGACTTCCTTTCACAGACAGATTCAGTGATTGTTGGAATATTTAACCTATTCCATGCGTGTTCAATAAAAAAGGTCTGGAGAGGTTTTTCTTCAATGCCAAACATCATAACAATTTATTGGATACAAATGAATAATTCGATTCACAGAATTCTGTTATCCTCAATGCAATGCAAAGTTACATTCAGGAGGTGCGCAACCCAATTCATTTTCTGACTCCAATTTTTATAGGCAGCTGGTATTAACAGGTGGAGTTTAGTGAAATTCGTCACTTGTCAATCATTCTCCAGTCCTCCATTGGCCACAAACAATCATACTTCCTCTATCTGCAAACTTCTGTGCGCACTTATGCTGATATTGTTATCAGATCAGATAAGACATGCTCTGCATCACTGTTTTCACACCTTTAAGTGTGATCTTTCCATGGCAGGTTCTGCAAAAATACCTCATTAATATGCAAACTTATCAGACTCAATACAAGATGCCCAGTTAATATTCTACTTCAAGCAATACCAATACAACTGTGCAATGAACAAAATATATAAAAAAATAATAAACAATATATTCTTTTTTTCCCAACATGATTTAAACATTTTCATGACTCTTGCTTAATGATATATGAATATGTGCCCAGGGCAACACTTTTTAGAACTGAGAAATATATGCTCGCGGGTCAAACAAATAAAAAATAACTAAATATCAGCTGTGAATCGTACTTGCATACCCACTCCGAGCAGTCTTCGAACAATCGATTTCTGCATGCGAGGTGGCCGCTCTAACCATTGTCATGCGAGTTAACAATGCCTATTTTACTCAATAGGTTTGTTATTCATTCTTTTCTCTCATTTTTTTGCGTGTGTTTAAAGCCTCAATGACACAATTATGTTGGACAAGTTCGGACTTTCAGAAGTGCCATATGTGAATGTATTTTTAATATAAACTAAACATTTTATCTCCATTTTTCTATTACCTTTTAATGTTTATTTCAGAACAACGTAAAGAAGTCTTTCTTAAAGGGCCACGAAACCCCCCTGTCTCAGCAGGGTGTTTTCTTACCTCTAGTTTGGAAAAGCTCAGGAAAGTGGGTGTGTCCAGCTCTGTTTAGGTGGGAGTGTCGGGGGAGGGAAAGAGAGAAGGTTTTGCATAAAAATGTGAGTTTCCATTTGGGCACACGCTGATTTTTACAGAGACAAAACAAACACAGACGCAGGGGGAGAAAGACAGTGACTGTTTACATGAACATCAGTAATTGAATTATTTGCCAAATTCTTAGTTTGTCGACTTTAACTGTAATTTGGCACTTTCACTTTTATTCAGGAACATTTCCTGCATGTCCCCCTTTACAAACAAGATATTGAATGTGAGGAACTGCTGGAGGAGTGCAGTTTTAATGGAGTATTTGATACCGCGCTGCGCATGTTAGAAAAAACCCCCCCTCCGCATTTCTCTATAACTTAGATGCACTCGGTAGGTAGCATCAGAAAGCCGTGTGTGTATAGACTACCCTGTCACAAAATGCGGTGAAAATTCTACACGGCGGTTATACAGTACTTTGATTGAAGTGTTTACATGTTTACCCTCGGATAGCAGCATTTACAGCGGATCATTCACTCTATATTATTGTAGTGATCAGTAACAATTCTAATAATTTTTCACTAAGGTCTGTCTTTAAACGCGGAAAGAGTACTGCTGACGATACGAACTTTGCCATCTGAATAAACAAATGGGTAAAAAATGTTCCTTACAAACGCATTTCTGTTGCGTGCACTGTGTTCTCATAGCAGGAAATGAAAACAAAACCTTCGTTGCAGCGCATAAACACAATACTGGCGACCTGTGTCTCCAAACAATTCTTGTTCTTCCACTTGTTTTGGCAACACAACATGGCGGCACTCTGCTGTCTGAACACTGTAACAGGAAAAAACAGTCTTCGAAGCTATCGTGCATACTAATAAAGTTGCGCCTTATTCACAATAGAGCGCGCTGATTGGTTTGAACCAAGTCTTTTTTCATGAATTAATGCCGCACACTCAGAGACGTGATGACGTACTGGCCGGTACAGACGTCCACTCTCCACTCTGGAATACACGCAAGGATCTAATCGTCATGACGCAGCTGCAACAATTTGTTCTTTCGGAAGAACAGATTTGCTCGAAATAACTCAAAAACTACCAATTTTCATTTTTTAGTGAAATATTTGTGTCCTCATAGTGTTTATGGCAGCGTGGGACACATATATGACTGTCAACGGCTCAAAAAATGTGTTGTGGTGTTTCGTGACCCTTTAAGGTTAATGTCCTTCATAATTCCAACATATGATGTTTTATTACAGTTTCAACAGCAAAGTCCACCCCAAAAGCTTCACAGACCGACAGAGAATCATGTGAGTAAAATTTAGTGCAATAACATACAAGTTTTCTTTCATAGTTTACTGTAACACACACAGCCCATATCACAATTTACATTTCAGCAACATCAGCTGTCATTTCGACGACTGGAACGACCCTCAGAGCCAGTAAATAATATCAGCAGAATGTCATATAAAGATTTTATTTAAATTATATTAACTTTATCAAATACTAAAGCGCTGTCGTGTATTCCCATCATGCAGAAGTCAAGTGTGTGTTTTATTTCCATTGCAGCGGTTTCTAGTGTTCAGACTTTCACAGCTCATGAAGACCAACCCATATCCAAATGTAAAGTTTTTATTCCAAATTATATTCTCCCTTATCTGAAATAATTTGATGACTTCTTTCTATGTACAAAACAAATGTAAATCAAGTCTACATATACATACATTTTAATAGATTGACTGCTGTATCTAAAGCACCAATATTAAACACATTCATGAATTAAAGTGTTGGTTCTGTTTGGTTACAGCTATATGGCTTATACTTCTGGTTTGTACTGGTGTTGGTGTCATTTTATCTGGATTTGTGGGAATCATCTGTATGTGCTGGTTTGCAGGTAAGTCAGGTTTACAATTGTATACTCCATACATTTATTAGGGATGCATAACATATGAGCAGTCATATTATATTAGTGATTATGCAATACATTATTATTTTTAATGTTGTTCTCAACCCTATAATTATCAGCCTTATATATTAAAGAAAAAATAAATGATGGATTATTGCTGCTAATGGTTCACTTCACATGTTTTCTGCTGGCTATGAGGGTTTAGATTTCTGCATAACGTAACATGATGCAAGTTTTTGCTAGAGAAAAAAAAGAGTCTTTAGAGTCTTTGTTTTCTACAGATGAGCTTTCAAAATAAAATGAGTTCTCCACTTTTTTTCTGCAATCTTTTTTTTTTAATCAAGATTTATATTGAACAGAATGTATGAGTTATCGATTATAAGTGTCAGACAAAATGTTCAAATTTGTGCATCCTTTCAATTTTTCAAGTGGATTGAAAGTTGTCATCAATAAACAGCTGCATTAACTCTGAACTGTTTTATAGGAATAAGAAGAAAATGGTGAGTGTTTTTCATGCATCCAATACAGAAGTCTGTGAAATGAATTATAATTTATTTATCTGTCAAAAGCATTTGTAAATGCTTCCTATTTGGTGTACAGTATGCATCCACAAAAAAAATCAATAAAGATCAATATTTGATTCTAGCAATAACATGAAATCTACAAAACCAGATGTGTCCGGTCAAGGAATTGGTGTGGTGAGTGTCAACGCATTTACAATCTTATAAATCAATAAACATTATAATAATGCATAATAAAATTGATGTTACTTTTACATATTCATTGTTATTTAGAGTGGTTCTGGAGCACCAGAGTTATTTTCTCAGATCACTTCTGCACCGGCCACATCTCAGCATGTATTTAAGGGTGAGAAAAATGATCCTTCTCAGGAAATGATCACAGATAATTTGATGCTCAGTGACAGACGTGACTTAAAAAGAACATGCAGAGTTAAAAACACCACCACCAGCTTCTCAGAAACTGCACTCATTTCCGCTTTAAAGTCTTCAGCAGATCAGAACTATATTTTATAACTAATATTTTAAGCTTTGATGCAGACATTTGACTTTTGTCCTGCTTTTCTATTGTTTAACAATCATCATCATGCTGTTTTATCAAAACTCTTGTGCCCCCAGATTCACATCAGCACAACACAGCAGACCCTACAGACACGTTCATGACTTCTGTAAACCCAATGTACCAGTTCTCAGGTGATGACAACTTTAAATCTCATTTAGTAACCATTTCTAAACATAATAGTTTTAATAACTCATATCTGATAACTGATTTATTTTATCTTTGCCATGATGAAAGTAAATATTACTAGATATTTTTCAAGATACTAGTGTTCAGCTTAAAGTGAAAGGTTATTCAGCTTAAAGGTAACATGGTTATTTAGGTTAATTAGGACAATTAGGGTAAATAGGCAAGTCATTGTATAACAGTGGTTTGTTCTGTACACATTTGAAAAAATGCTAATAATGCTAATAATATTGACCTTAAAATGATTTTTTTTAAATAAACTGCTTTTATTCTAGCTGAAATAAAACAAACAACACTTTCTCCAGAAGAAATAATTGAAAATCTAAAAAAAAAAAAAAAAAAAAAAAAAAAAAAGAAAATCACAGGAGGGCAAATAATTTTGACTTCAGCTGTACTAGTTAAACATTGTAATTCATTTGAACAACTTAAAACTTCCTCAATAGTCCAGTATCAGTATTTTACACACACATACTGTATAAGTGTCAATGACTTGACTCAGCCAACCACAGTCAGCTAATATGGAGGAAGTGTCATAACACACAACTCTAAGAAGAGATGATTCTGCTCTGCAGTGTCAAATATTAAAACACATTTACACAGATATTTAAGAAACATGCCAAGTGAACATACTCATTTAGGGTATCTGAAAAACAACGCTGAAGTCAGATATTCTGCTTTGAATAGGTCTGTTATGTGCCAAAACGTCTGTCTATGTTTTGACCCGCCCAATGCCAGTTTAGCCAATTATATTTCAGCACCCCGGGTTGCCTTCAGCCAGTCAGAAAGGCTCTCAAAATATGCATCCGTGACCGAAATGTGACCTCCGGTGGACAATAGCATACTCCAAAATGAGACGCAGATTCAGAGTTAAACATCTGGTCATTATTAATTAGTAAATAATATAAATATTACAAACATAAACATTAGGTGAGCAGGTTACAATGTAACCGTGTGTCCTAACTGCACTCTATGTGATGAGATTTGCAGTGATAAGCAATTTGGCTTTTTGCGCCAGACGAAACATGAAAGAAATTTAAATACAGCCATTCAGAAGCACAGAATATTGCACTTACTGCACTCCAACGAAATGATAATGTTTATAATCTAAGTAATACACATTCAACCTCTTCAACAGTATTAAATGTACATGCTGAATCACTGATATAACCAGGAATGCAATACCTAGTACAACCACTAGGTGTCAAACTTACACACTGCACCTTTAAATGTAAAAAATCTTCTTCCTCAAGGGCGAAACATGTTCATTAAAGTAATATTATGCGTCTGCATTGCATTTCAGATACCTCAGTCAATAAAAAACAACAGGAAAACACCAAGGACAGTGAGGTATGAACATTGTCACACACTAAATAGTCATCCACAGTTAACAGAAACACACTTATCTCGTGTCTTTTCTGTATTTCTTTTTCCTTAAGGATGTTTACCACCTGTACTTCACCATCCCTGAGTAAACAGTTCAGTCCAGCACTGGAGGTCAAGAATACAGTTTGATCCAGATGCACAGATGAGCCTTAAATTTTGTTTCATTAAAATATCAGTTGTACAGTATATGAAGAAGCTTCTCTTGCAAACTGATTTGAATTTTTCTTAAAATGGTTAACCACAGAAAAAAATTTCTCTGCTGACGATGACCAAAAATAGCTTGTTAGATGCTCCATGAAAACTAAAAGATGTCTTAATAGATGGAAAATGGTTTTACACATAATTTGGCTCATGCTAATTCATATTCTTACTTTCACATTTCAATATCTTTTATTGGTTTTATATGTTTACACTGAAAGCATTTCTGGGTTTCTCAGTAGTGGAAATCGTCAATGAGTAAACTTTAGAGTGCAGTGAATGGGAGAGTACAACAAATCATTTCTTTACAATCCAATTTACTGTCCTGTCCATAGATGCTGCATTACAAACACCTCACACAAGCAGCAATTTTATTTTATTTTTTTAGTAATTTGATGTAAAGAAGATATAATACATACACAGATACATGTAAAATGTATCATGTTTTTTTCTTTTTTATTAAATAATAAAAACTTTCAAGAACTTAATATGACCATTGAACGCGTCCTAACAATAAACGGTCCATTATTACCATTCAAAAACACCTAACAATGAAAATTGTGAGCATTTATCAAAAACAGGTCACCAGAAACTTCAGTGAAAGCCTGTAGACTGATTTCAACGTGGAGGATGTTTTCTAAGACACATGAAACCAAAGCCTTGAGTTCCTCAGACCACTAAAGCATGTTACTTTTCTTGTACTTTACAAGTGAGCAGACTGAGTGCACATGCAGGCTGAGACTGTGTGTATGCCTGCTCCTAACCCCATCCCTCAGGGTGGGGTAGATCTGTCGAGTGCATGTGTGTCTGCAGCCAGATACTTCTGGAGGGAGCAGTGAGTTTCTGAGTGCAGTTCACTTCAAGACCAGCGGTGTCACAAATGACAAGGGTTTAATTATAATAGACTCTTCATAATGATCAGCGATGAATGTAATTACTCACTATCCTTTGCCTTAGTCCCTGATTTATCAGGAGTTGCCATAGTGAAATGAACCACCAATTACTTTTTAAATAAAAGGAAAAGTTTGAAATTGAAAGAATTCATTTCTATTGTCTATTTTTGTCATTTTTAGACAAAGTCTGAAAAAAATTATACAAATTTTATGTAATTACAACCCCAAAATCAGAAAAAGTTGGCACTGTATGGAAAACACAAATAAAGAAAAGAAAACAGTGATTTCTAAATTAACTTTGTATTTCATTGCAGACTATGCGAACACAAAATATTTCATGTTTTGTCTAGTCAGCTTCATTTCATTTGTAAATATACATCCTTTCCTGTCTTTCAGACCTGCAATATTTTTTAAAAAGGTTGGGACTGGAGCAGTTCAGGACTAGTAATCCGATAAATTGGTCAAATAATGATTGAATTAGTGATTGGAAACAGGTGATGTCAACATGTGATTGTAAACATGATTGGGTACAGAAGCAGCATTCAAGAAAGGCCTAGTAGTCCTTTAGGAGCAAAGATGGGCTGAGGATTGCCAGTTTGCCAAACAAATATGTGAGAAAATTATTGAAATATTTAAAAACATTGTTCATCAAAAAAGATAGGAAGGGATTTGGATATATTCACTTCAACAGTGCATAACATAAATACAAGCTTCCAGTAATCTGGTAGAATTTTATTGTGTAAAAGATAAGGGTGCAAGCCGACTGTAAGTTGAACAACCATGATCTCTGATCCCTCAGACGGTACTGCTTCAAGAATGGTCATTCATCTAGAAGTAATATCACCACATGGGGCTCAGGGCTACTTTGGGAAACCTTTGTCAAGCACCACAATATTACAGCCACACATACCAGTAAAAACTGTATTGTGCCAAAAGGAAGCCCTATGTTAACAGTGTCCAGAAGCACTTCTCTGGGCTCGGAGGCATCTGGGATGACCATCACACAGTGGAAGCGTGTTATGTGGTCAGATCAATCAGTATTTCAGGTATTTTTTGGGAAAAATTGAGTTTGTGTGCTGTGGACCAGAAAAGAATATGATCATCCAAACTGGGTCTGTCACAGTCAAGTGCCCTAAGCAAAGGAAACTTCTGTGTTGGCACCATTAATGCTGAAAAGTACACAGAGATTTTGGAGCACAATATGCTGCTTTCTTTTCCAGGGATCGCCATGTATATTTCAACAAGACAATGCAAAACGACACATTCTGCACACATTAAAAAGTCCTTCTGTGGAGGAAGAGGACACAGGTACGTGACTGGCCTGCAAGCAGTCTCGACCTGTCTCCAATGCAGAATGTACGGCACAATACGAATACCTTTTACTGTTGTCCACCTTAAGACTTGTTTGCATGAAGAATGGGACAAAACTACATTTGAAACACTTCATCACTTGGTGTCTTCAGTCCTTTAACGTCTTTTAAGTCTTTTTGAAATGGAGGGGTTCATGGATGTATCATTTTGGGTGTGAAACACAATTGGCAGTCAGTCAAAACTGAGAGAGATGGTTTCTTAATTGAAGAGAGGCATTTAGGATATATGGTTGTGAATTACTAAAGGATTTGGTAGCTATACAAATGGGATACATGTGTGTTATCAGTTTTTTATTATTTTATTTCTTATACTTCAATTTTATTTCTGTTTATGTAAAGCACTTTGAATTGCCACCGTGTATGAAATGTGCTATATAAATAAACTTGCCTTGCCTTGCCTTTACAATGCAAATCCAATTAGATCCACTTTGTTTGGTAAACAAAGCAAGTCTCTCATATACAATCTCTACTAAAAGACAGAAACTTTTACTTTACAAACTGTATTGTAAATAAATCGAATGAATACTTTTTATATTAATCAATATTTTTACTGAAATTAATTTGAAAACTGAATAAATATAAATTTACACACATTTACACCAGTAAATAAACAGAACCAATGATGGGCTAAAAATCTGCGGAATTCCGTGTGGGCCTACTCATAACACAGGAATAGACTCTATTTTTCTATTTTTTAGGATATTCTATTTTTTGGGATAAATCCTATATTGTGCTTCTGAGGCTTAAAAATATTTGATAAAATCTTCAGAATTACGAGTTTTACACCATTTACACAAAATGTAAAAAGATACAATTTAGCAGAACATTGTTATAAAGGAGTTCATAAAATGAGTGTAACTAGTGCTCTACTTGCTTAGTTGTATAATACTACTTTGTATTATTCTCTCAAACATTTGCTCCTTTAATAAGCAAATGAGTGCGCTTGACTTTGTCTGTATGTTTTTATTCTTCTAGTCTAGTCTTTCTCGTTATAAGTCTATTTATTGTTACCTTTATAAAGCCGCCTACAGATGCCACATTTGCCCTTCATTAAAATAAAGCTGTGCATGTGGTCTCATGCATTAAATTAAGTGCTACTTCCTAATTCACCCATCAGACGAGTTTTCCACTCGCTGCAATGGAGATGTTCATCGTCATTTTTACGCTCCTCATAGAGGTTCAGTCTTACAGTAAGTGATCTATGATGTTTAATGTTTAATATATGTCTACACTTGTAGTGAAGAAAGCCTGATTGTCTATAATATTCTGTGTGATCAGTACTGTAAATGTCTACACATGAAAACTGATCACGTTATCTGATTAAGACAATATTTGGGTGACTGTAGAGATATTAAGAGATTGAATGTTAAACCAAAACACAAGCAGCAGTGTGAAAATGATAGATGTAAATGTGGTCAGTCAGTGAGGAGATATTGATCGACTGATCTGTTTTGTGTTCCAGATGCTCCTACTGTTCGTGTTTCTCCAGATGTCATTAGGGAGATCAGCTCAGTGAAGATCAGCTGTGAGACGCCAGCAGGTGTTACAGCAAAAAAGTGTTATTATACAATAAACAGAGATGAGAATAATAAAAAAGGCAGTTGGACATGTGAACGGGAGTTTACTGGTACTGAATTGCTCAAATGGGCAGATGGAAAATCACCACAGTCGTTTGACATTAACTGTTACTACTCAACATATGAAAAAGATGAGAGAGGGTATATTAAACTATCATCTCATTCTCCTGCTGCCACAGTGACTGTTCTAGGTGAGACATTTTTCAGATGTTCTTGTGTTTGATAGAGTATTATTTGTTTCTTATTAACTTGTTTATTTCACAGACTCACTCCAGAAACCCTTCATCAGTGTTAGTGAAGATGATTATCTGCCAACAATATCATGTGAAATACCACTATCAGTCAGAGCTGAATTCATCTGTAGTTTCTACACTGAAGATGGAGCTCGTCTGTACAGAAGTTTCTCTCAGAGGAGTCAGAATGGAGACAAACATCTTTGTAAATTTTATCCTAACTATAGTAAACTCTTCACACAGTTGGTGAACAGCAGACAGATTAGCTGTGATTATACACCAGCCACCAAGACTAATTTCATATCACCACGGAGCGACACAGTCACCATCAGAGGTGAGGATGTTTTGTTTAAACATATATATGATCGGCTTTAAAGATTAAAGACACCTGCATACTTCTGTAGCCTGTGTGACTTACTGCATTTAACCAGTATTTTAGAATATATTGGCAGATGATTAATAACAGCAATATATTTATAAATCAGTACACAAAGTTGTTTCTAATACATCTATCAAAATTCTTAACGCCTGCTGTTTATAAAGACTCGTTTAGTTGGCTTTATACAACATGGCTATTTACTGCAAGGTTATAATAGTTCTGGATTTTTCATTAGTTTTAGTTTTTATTTCGTTTTGACTTTTTGTTTTCAAATTCAGTTAGTTTTAATGAGTTTAGAGGCAGATTTACTTGTTATTATATTTTGAAATTGCTTAGTTTCAGTGTTAGCTTTATTATTATTTTTTTTGTAAAATAGGATATTTGATTGGTGCAAGATTCGTTCAAAGAGGTAATGATTCGCACTCATCAGATAATTGCTTCGTGTTGTTTTTATTTTTACATTCTGGTGCAAGATTCAAAATCATCAGAATAAATATTGTATAATAAAAACTCAACCAAAGATAGGCTAATTTTCTTTTTGACACCAGAACATCTACCCATTCTTAAATTCAAGGCTACTTCTGAGGTTAGATACACAGTAAAGATGTGAAGTTTAACGCGAACCAGATCTTTTGTGACAATATTCCCATGTTTGGACTCAACAAATCAAAAATTTGTAAGCTTAGTCAGCAATCAATTTCAGTCACAAAAAAGGGTAACACTTTATAATAACTACACGCTATGAACCATCTACTAGGCATTAGCAATTAGTGAATTCATTATTTGTTAATAAATAACTCTGCATTAATAGGCGTTAATAGCAGTTTATACCTGCAGCTACAAATGCACACTAATGCATAAGAATTTAACAATGTTTAAACTGTACAGTCATTTTATTTTGGATAAGGTTGCAAAGATTTATTTTTCATTTGATACAGTTTCATTTGTGTACAGTTATTGTCAGATAATTTTTTATCTGACCATCTAAAATCTGACAATGATTTTTTTTCTTTTTTAAATATTTCCCAGATGATGTTTAACAGAGCAAGGAAAATTTCACAGTATGTCTGATAATATTTTTTCTTCTGTAGAAAGTCTTATTTGCTTTATTTCGATTAGAATAAAAGCACTTTTTAACTTTTTAAAGACCATTTTAAGGTCAAAATTATTAGCCCCTTTAAGCTATTTTTTTTTCGATAGTCTACAGAACAAACTATCATTATACAATAACTTGCCTAATTACCCTAACCTGCCTAGTTAAACTAATTAACCTAGTTAAGCCAAATGAATAGAAATGAATAAAGTCGTCTATGTTCTTTTTTCCTGTTTAGAATAAAACTGAGCCTTTAATAATCATTTATAAAGGATTTATAAAGCATGAATAGTCCTCACTTTAGATCAGGTCATAAAACTGGATGAAGTTGAGTTAATGAACCATTAATTAGCATACAAATTAACTATTAATATATGCCTGAATAATGCAATATATAAATGTTGATTTGAATAGTTTATTAATCGTTTACTCACTCATTCTGAATAATCGTTAAAAACCACCAACTATTCTTAAATAACTGGTTTGTAAATAATGCGATACTTAATTTAGTCATGAAAAAATGAATCCTGAAAGTATGAAAACACAATTATTAAGCACATTATAAACGTACTTATGAGTCAAGAAAAGAGCATTTGTAGCTGCAGGTATAAACTGCTACTAACGCCTATTAATGCAGAGTTAATTATTAACAAATAATGAATTCACTATTTGCTAATGCTTATGCTGATTCTTTTATGTTAATCATGACTTTAAACTAAATTACAGTAATAATGTTAAAACCTAATGTTATCATTTATCTATAATTCATGTTAGTTTAATTTGATTGAACTTAAAAAACTGTGATACAGCAAACACTTTAACAAAATAAAAAGATTAATCCAAACCAATCCAATTTAGGTAAATTATGGAGAAAAACAACCACTGTGTTACATTTCTTAACTACATTTACAGCCCAATTTTAACGCAGCTGTTGGGTTTGTCCATATTTTACAGTCTTGGGTCAAAATCCAGCATTTTTAGACTGTAGAACAAGATCTTAAGGACAATGACAAACGTCCCGTACACATTATTATTTTATCTTATTTTATCCTTCATTAGGTCTTCCTCAGGCCAGACTGTCAGCAGTCTGGACACAAAGAGACACAGTTGAGCTGAGCTGTGAAAATACTGAAGATCTGGAGATGGAGATGTGTATTTTCAATATAAATGAAAGAGAAAGAAACTCAAAAACAAGTTTCTCATGTCAGCTCTCCCTCACTGCATCTCAGATCAGTGTTTGGTCTGGAGCTCAGAGTTCATCAGTGAACATAACCTGCTTCTACACTGTGATGAACAAAGGAGTTCAAAAATCTCCTCGATCTGATCCAGTGACAGTAACAGTCCAGAGTAAGTTAAAATACCTTTAACAAGTGAACATTGAAGTTTTAAACACTAATATTTCTGAAAATTGTCTCTGTAGATTCTACATCAACAACCACTGCAGATACAACTACAACAGCCACGGAAACATGTGAGTGATTGAGACTTTATTCTTTATTTCACCCTAAAAATGCCCTCTATAAAAATCAGAGTTACTTGTTAAACATTTAGTGCACTGTTCATCACTGCAAATTTCACTATTTCTTTTAGCAACGTTAACTTTAACTTCGACTTCTGCAACCACAGCAAACACAGAAGCTGGTAAGTTACTAATTACACCCTTTCTGCTTATTCTGGATTCAGTTTGAGAAATTACATTGGGTGCTTGAGCCCCTGCTCTTTCTCTTCTTTAAGTGAACGTGCCCTTTTGTCTGGGCGGTCATTGTACTTAATTTCAATATAACGATAATAAAATAATATATGTATACTTGAGTGCATGTTCTGTCTGCAGACAGCTTTTCCTGTCGAACAAATAAAAAAACTAAATATCACCTTTGATGATAACTGCTCCAAGCGGTCTTCGAAGCTCTAATGAGGATGCTAGTGCTCTGTTGTGCTCACTAAGTCATCCTACTTTAACACTGCATGCTTTACTTAATATGTTTATCTCCATTTTCCAATTACAATTAAGAATAACGATAAAGGAGTTTTAAGGCAAATGTCCTGTTCAGTTACAACATATGATGTTGTAATTACAGTTTCAACAGCAAAGTCCACTCCAAAAGCTTCACAAACCAACACAGAAACATGTAAGTAAAGTTTATGTAATAAAAAAAGTAGTTTTTTTGATAGCGAACGCTGTAACACACACAGCCCATATCACAATTTACATTTCAGCAACATCGGCTGTCATTTCTACGACTGAAACCTTAATGACCCTCAGAACTGGTAAATAACATTAGTAGAATGTCTTATCAGGAATTATTTTACTGGATTTATCAAATACTAAAGTTTTATTTTCCATTACAGATGTTTCCAGTGTTCAGACTTTCACAGCTCATGAAGACGAACCCATATCCAATCATAAAGGTTTTATTTAAAATTATTTTTTCCCTTACATGGAATAATTTAATACGGAAGTGTAGAGCTGCCACCCAGATAATAAAAAAATCTGAGCTTTATCACGTTTGTACAATATACTTTTCATGTTCTTACAATATACTATCACATTTGTGCAATATACTTTTCACCTTCGTACAATATAATATCACATTTGTGCAATATACTTTTCACCTTCGTACAATATAATATCACGTTTGTACAATATACTTTTCACGTTCTTACAATATAATATCACATAATATTACGTTCTTACAATATAATATCACGTTTTTACAATATACTTTACACGTTCTTACAATATAATATCACATAATATCACGTTCTTACAATATAATATCACGTTTGTACAATATAATATCATGTTTGTACAATATACTTTTCACGTTCTTACAATATAACATCATGTTCGTCCAATATAATTATCAAGTTATTACGTGAAAACTTTATTGTCATGTGCAAAGACGAAGAGTACGGAAGCTCCCTGGGCGGCGCACGAAGACGTGCGTGTAAATGTCGGGGGATGTCACTGTCACCTCCGATTGTTCAGGCAGCCTAGCTATTTGGCCACAGAGATATCCCTTTGGCTGACCGGTTAGCGTGCCTAACTATATCACCCGGGAGGTAGTAGGTTCAAACTCGCCCTGGCCCTCGTACTTTCACCGTGCTATTTGACTCATTTTCCAGTAACGACAGCACTTGCGTGTTCTTGTTGCATCCGTTGCACACATTCTGCGGTACACCACGATTCTGTATAAATCTCAATAGTTAACTTAATATCTGTTGATACTGACATTCAACTGACTATAAACTATAAATATATAACTATAAACTATTAACTATAAACTTTGCAAGTACATGTCAACTTACACTAACCCTCCCCCTAACCCCAACCCAACCTAACAGTCTACTTATAATCTAATGAGAATTAGTTGGACAAAAGGACCAACAAAATAAAGTGTGACCTTAATATTAAACACATTCATGCATTAAAGTGTTGGTTCTGTTTGGTTACAGCTATATGGCTTATACTGCTGGTTTGTACTGGTGTTGGTGTCTCTTTTTCTGGATTCCTGGGAATCATATGTTTGTGCTGGTTTGCAAGTAAGTCAGGTTTACAATTGTAAACTCCATAAATTTATTAGGATGACATATCAGTTGTCACATTAGTCATAATACGATAAATAATGGATACAAAAATACTACGTTTAATGCTGTTAACCCTATAATAAAAATAAAAATAGTGATGGATTATTTCTGCTAATGGTTCACTTCACATGTTTTCTGCTGGCCATGAGGGTTTAGATTTCTGCATAATGTAACATGATGCAAGTTTTTGCTAGAGAAAAAAAAGATGTCAGCAGCGCAGTGTGGAATTAATGGACGTCAGAATGACAAATTGTATTTGACAAGATCAAGATGCTTCCTTTTTTCTTCACTTTTTTCTGCAATCAAGCTACATTGATCAGAATGTATAGCAAGTTGTCGATTATAAGTGCCAGACAAAATTTTCAAATCTGTGCATCCCTACAATTTTCTAAGTGAAAAAAGTTGTCATCAACAAACAGATGCATTAACTCTGAACTGTTTTATAGGGAAAAGAGGAAGAAAATGGTGAGTGTTTTTCATGCATCCAATACAGAAGTCTGTGAAATGAATTATAATTTATTTATCTGTCAAAAGCATGTGTAAACGCTTCCTATTTGATCTAAAGTATGCATCCACAAAAAAAGATTAATAAAGATCAATATTTGATTCTAGCAATAACATGAAATCTACAAAACCAGATGTGTCCGGTCAAGGAATTGGTGTGGTGAGTGTCAACGCATTTACAATCTTATGAATCAATAAACATTATAATAATGCATAATGAAATTTATGTTACATATTCATTGTTTTTTAGAGTGGTTCTGGAGCACCAGAGTTATTTTCTCAGATCATTTCTGCACCGGCCATGTCTCAGAATGTTTATGAGTGTAAGAAAAATTATCCTTCTCAGGAAATGATCACAGATAATTTGATGCTCAGTGACAGACGTGACTTAAAAAGAACACGCAGAGTTAAAAACACCACCACCAGCTTCTCAGAAACTGCACTCATTTCCGCTTTAAAGTCTTCAGCAGATCAGAACTATATTTTAAATCTAATATTTGAAGCTTTGATGCAGACATTTCAGTTTTGTCCTGCTTTTCTATTGTTTAACAATCATCATCATGCTGTTTTATCAAAACTCTTGTGCCCCCAGATTCATGTCAGCACAACACAGCAGACCCTGCAGACACATTCGTGACTTTTGTAAACCCAATGTACCAGTTCTCAGGTGATGACAACTTTAAATCTTATTTACTGTAGTATGTATGCAGTTAAAGTCAGAATTATAAGCCTCCCTGTATATTTCCCCCAATTTCCCACACATTTCTAAACATGATAATTTTAACAACTCATTTTAAATAACTGAGTTATTTTATCTTTGCCATGATGACAGTAAATAATATTTTACTAGATATTTTTCAAGATACTATTCAGCTTAAAGTGACATTTAAAGGTAACTTAACTTGGCTATTTAGGTTAATTGGGAAAGTTAGGGTAAATAGGCAAGTCATTGTAAAACAGTGGTTTGTTCTGTAGACATTTAAAAAAATGCTAATAATGCTAATAATATTGACCTTAAAATGATTTTAAAAATTTAACTGCTTTTATTCTAGCTGAAATTAAACAAATAAGACTTTCTCCAGAATAAATATTTAAATAAATAAATGAATAAATAAATAAATAAATGAATAAATAAATAAATAAATAAATAAAAAATAAATCACAGAAGTGCAAATAATTTTGACTTCAGCTGTACTTGTTAAACATTGTAATTCATTAGAAAACACACTGTGGTTTCACAACTTAAAACTTCCTCAATAGTCCAATATCAGTATTTTACACACATACTGTATAAGTGTCAATGACTTGGCCAACCACAATCAGCTAATATGGAGGAAGTGTCATAACACACAACTCTGAAAAGAGATGATTCTGCTCTGCAGTGTCAAATATTAAAACACATATACACAGATATTTAAGAAACATGCCAAGTGAACATACTCATTTACAGTATCTAGAAAAAACAATGCTGAAGCCAGATATTCTGCTTTGAATATGTCTTTTATGTGCCAAAATGGCTGTGTTTGTTTTGCACATTTAATCCACCCAATGCCACTTTAGCTAATTATATTTCAGCACCCCGGGTTGCCTTGTTGGAAAACCACATATTAATCCATTGAGTCAGAAAGGCTCTCAAAATTTGCATCCGTGACCGAAATGTGACCTCCAGTGGACAGTAGCAGACTCCAAAATGAGACGCAGATTCAGAGTTCCACATCTGGTCAATACTAATTAGTAAATAATATAAATATTACAAACGTAAACATTAGGTGAGCAGGTTACAATGTAACCCCTTGTCCTAACTGCACTCTATGTGATGAGATTTGCAGTGATAAGCATCTTGGCTGTTTGCGCCAGATGAAACATGAGAGAAATTTAAATACAGCCATTCAGAAGCACATAATAGTGCACTCACTGCACTCCAACAAAATGATAATGTTTATAATCTAAGTAATACACATTCAACCTCTTTAACACTATTAAATGTACATGCTGAATCACTGATATAACCATGAATGCAATACCTAGTTCAACCACTAGGTGTCAAACCTACACACTGCACCTTTAATGTAAAAAATCTTGTTCCTCGAGGGCGAAACATGTTCATTAAAGTGATAATATGCTTCTGCATTGCATTTCAGATATTTCAGTCAATAAAAAACAACAGAGAAATACCAAGGAAAGTGAGGTATGAACACTGTCACACACTAAATAGTCATCCACTGTTAACAGAAAACTAACACACTTATCTTGTGTCTTTTCTGTATTTCTTTCTCCTTAAGAATGTTTACCACCTGTACTGCACCATCCCTGAGTAACCAGTTCAGTCCAGCACTGGAGATCCAGTTCGTTCCAGATGCACCGATGAGCCTCAAAACTTGTTTCATTATGTACAGAATATCAGATGTAGTACATGAAGAAGCTTCTCTTGCAACCACAGAACCACAGAAAAACCACAGAAAAAAATTATCTGCTGACGATGACCAAAAATAGCTTGTTAGATGCTCCATGAAAACTTAAAGATGGCTTAAAAGATGGAAAATGGTTTTACACATAATTTGGCTCATGCTAATTCATATTCTTACTTTCACATTTCAATATCATTTATTGGTTTTATATGTTTACACTGAAAGCATTTGTGTTTCTCAGTAGTGGAAATCGTCATTGAGTAAACTTAGAGCGCAGTAAATGGGAGAGTACAACAAGTCATTTTTCAGTAAATTTTCTAATCAGTCATTTTTTTAGTAATTTGATGCAAAGAAGATATAATACATACACAAATACATATAAAATACTCTTTTTTATTAAGTATTAAAAACTTTCAAGAACTTAAGCTGATGATCATTAAACTTGTCATCACAATATTGTAAAAAGGGTCCATTATTATGAGACTAATTCAGTAACACTTAACAATGAAGATTCTGAGCATTTATCAAAAAACAGGTCATCGGAAATTTTGTCAATGAAAGCCTGTGAACTGATAAAACAGACCCAACAGCAAAAAGTACTGCATCTTTTTAGACTAATCCAGCTGCCGTAGTCCGATGCGCTGTCCCATCTTATAGGGTTTGGATTAAAAATATTTGTTGACAGCGCTTTACCAACAGTTTTAAGCAGACAGAGAGAGAGAGGGAAAAACATTACCTGATGGATACTTGGCAGTATTTCCGGAATGTTGCAGTTTAGCTAAATTAATTCAAGCCTCCTAACGCCTTAACCAATTGCAATGCAGCCGCAGATGCGCTTCCTTCTTGTAATGTATAGTTTGTCTAAAGTGATGTTTACAGACTATATAATATACTATGACCAGGAATACAATCAGCCAATGCAGTGACATTTTGTGTCTGCTGGTTTGTTTCCTAGTGGGAGTTCCATTGGCATTCTCCTGCTTATTAATTCTGACCAATCGACAAGCAGTTTAGGACATACGTTGAATAACATCTGACCAATGAGTGATGTAGATTTTGTCACATGACTGCATTTTGGTTCTTTTCAACTGGTTCAGACCAAAGCAATCAGTGTTGTATGCAAAGGATTCAAAACGGCAGAAAAATGATACAATGTATTATTTGTTGCCCCCGGTCTGGACCAAATGAACCGAACCTGTAGGGATGAAAATTATCATATGCATTTGTTTATAAGGCTGTACATATCTTTTTCACCAAAGAAGGCTCACACACACTCCAAAGGTAGATACTGATGAGATCAGGGCCTGGTGTGTGGACTGTGGGGGGTTTATGATGTGGTCACATGTTGATTGGTCAGTCTGAATGTCTCAGCATATGGGCTTTGGTCACATGGTCAAGAAAGATACAAAATAGATGTTAAACTCTGCTCTGTCTCTTTTCTTGCTCTGGCTCTCTCCAACTCTCTCTCTATCCCTGTCTCTCCCCCTCTCTCTCTCAGGTAACTTTAATTTACATTTAAGCTGGGTACAATTATTATCATATGTTTTTATCGTTTCATGCTTTATTGTTTCATACAGTTATTTGTAACTAATTCAGTTGTAACCATAGAGAATTATTGTCATTAAATCATCTCATTTTCAAGTATTTGTCAATTACTTTTGATTTAACATCAACATTTAATTGCTCCATATTGCAATACAATATAATCACATAACAGCAACGCCCTCCCACATTTAAAGCTATTAATACTGCCCTTATATCCGTTTTTGGTATAAGATTGCAGAAGGATGGTTTGACTAGAATGTACAGTTTTTTACCATCATACTGAGAACTTTTTAGTCACTTGGCAGAACTACAGTTTGAACCGCTGTAGTTAAAAGACCAAACCTTACAAACCATAAATGTGAAAGCACCCTTAGACACATGAAACCTAAGCCTTGAAAACATCAGACCACTGAAACACCTTAATTTTCCTGTACTTTACAAGTGAGCAGATTGGGTGCACATGCCTGCTACTAACCCTGCCCCTCACAGTGGGGTAGATCTGTTGAGCGCATGTGCGTCCACAGCCAGATACTTTTAGAGGGAGCAGTGAGTGTCTGCGTGAAGTTCACTGCAAGGCCACCGGTGTCACCAATGACAAGGGTTTAATTATGATAGACTGTTTATAATGATTAGTGATGAATGTCATTACTTACTTTTACTCAATCGCTATCCTTTGCCTTAATTCCTGATTTATCAGGTGTCGCCACAGTGGAATGAACCACTAATTACTCTGGCATATGTTTTATGTTGTGGTCACTCATAATATATACTGTACTTGCATTAAATATTTTACATGTATTCATAACAGGTCATAACAGTATGCCTGGCTCCCCACTTTGACCCACAAACACTAGTTGTAGCTGAAACCTGCCAACGTTTGGTTTGTATTATTAACATGTCTAGAAGACTTGAATAAAATTGCTAAAATTAAACCTACTCTCTATTAAATATTCCATTTCAGGTGAAAATATACCACAATACTGAACTACAGTAGGAACTTATGTTTCATGTGTACTTGTGTCCAGAATAACCTGATTGGGGCTCTTTTAAGACATTTTGGACGATGGTTGAATTTCAGTTTCAGCAGTAACCTCCTAACACAGCAATAGACTATTTTCTACATTTGGGATAAATCCTATATTGTGCTTCTGAGGCTTAAAAATATTTGAATTAAACTTCAGAACTACTAGTTTTACACCATTTACACGAAGAGTAAAACGATGCAATTTAGCTGAACACTGTTATAAACTATTTCAGAAAATAAGTGTAACTAATGCTCTACTTGTTTAGTTGTGTATTACCAGATTGTATTATTTCTGTCAAACATTAGCCTCTTTAATGAGCAACTTTGTCCGCTTGACTTTGTCTGTATGTTTTTATTCTTATTCTAGTCTTTCTCATAAGTCTATTTATTATGTTACTTTTTATAAAGCCGCCTACAGATGCCAGATCTGCCCTTTTAAAATAAAGCTGTGCATGTGGCCTCATGACGTGTGTTCTTCTTTATAGACTGACTGCACAAAGCAGTAAATTGTGTTACTTCCTAATTCACCCATCAGCAGTTTAACACTCGCTGCAATAGAGATGTTCATCTTCATCATTTTTCAGCTCCTCGTAGAGGTTCAGTCTTACAGTAAGTGATCTATGATGTTTATTGTTCAATATGGGATGTCTACATTTGTAGTGAAGAAAGTCTGATTGTTTATATTATTCTGTGTGATCAGTACTAGTATAAACTGTATAAGTTTGAGCTAAACACAAGAAAGCTGATCACATTAATCTGGTTAAGACAATATTTGGGGAACGATAGAGATAATAACAGTTTAAATGTTGAACCAAAACACAAGCAGTAGTTTGAAAATGATAGATGTAAATGTGATCAGTCAGTGAGGAGATATTGATCGACTGATCTGTTTTGTGTTGTTCCAGATGCTCCTACTGTTCATGTTTCTCCAGATGTCATTAGTGAGATCAGCTCAGTGAAGATCAGCTGTGAGACACCAGCAGGTGTTACAGTGAAGCTGTGTTATTTCACAATAAACAGAGAAGAGAAGAATGTAAAAGTCAGTAGGTTATGCCAGCGGGAGCTCTCTGGAGCTGGATTGCTCAGTTGGGCAGGTGGAAAATCACCTCAATCAGTCGACATTAGCTGTTACTACGACACAAATGAGAGAAGGATTATTAAACCATCATCTCGTTCTCCTGCTGCCACAGTGACTGTTCTAGGTGAGACATTTCACTGCTGTTCTTGTTTTTAAGAGTTTTTTTTATTATTATTTACTTGCTTATTTGACTTTAAACAGACTCACTTCTGAAACCCTCCATCAGTGTTAGTGAAGATGATGATCTGCTTAAAATATCATGTGAAATGCCACTATCAGTCAGAGCTGATTTCACCTGTAGTTTCTACACTGAAGATGGAGCTCGTCTGTTCGGAAGTTCCTCTCAGAGGAGTCAGAATGGAGAGCATCCTCTTTGTATGTTTTATCCAAGTTATAGTAATCTCTTCACACAGTTGGTGAACAGCAGACAGATAAGCTGTGATTATACACCTGTGACCAAGACTGATTTCACATCACCACGGAGCGACACAGTCACCATCAGAGGTGAGGATGTTTTGTTTAAACATATGTATGATCATTTTTAAAGATTAGAGACACCTGTATAATTCTGTAGCCTGTGTGACTTACTGCATTAAATCAGTATTTTAGAATAATTGGTGGATGGTTAATTCCAGTAATAAATTTTAAAAATCAGTACACTGAAATAATAGGAAAATTAATAATAAAAGCTGTCTGTTACATCCATTACAATTCTTGATGCCTGCTGTTTATAAAGACCCATTCAGTTGGCTTTATACAACACTTAATACACACACTTGAACAAAGGAAAGAGTTGTGTGGTGGCTATTTTCTTTATGGAGGGTCTCTCAGTGGTCAAGAAGACAAATTCTTACCCAAAGTGTCTTTTAAAGTTTTATTCTTTGTAAAGAAGGTCAGACAGTCATACAGCAATGCAGGTTTCTGCAGAGTGAGAGACACCGAAACAGAGTGGGTTCTCTTTTTATCTAGTTTGCTAAGCTCACAAGGTCATGAATGACATACAGAATGAATCACAGTTACATCAACGCACAAATTTAACCTTTGATTGTCTATATTTCTACCACCTGAAGATATAGCTTGTTAAATCATCATGTATGTATGCAAATCTTGTCTGTTGATAAGCAGATGTTAAAGTGTTCACATTTGGTCTAACGTAAACAGTACATCCATGGAGGAATAAAAGAACAGACCTTTATAATGTATATAAATGTATTTCTACCACAGTTGAATAATGGTTAGTCATTATTTCTAGAACTCATTTAGGATGATTCAACATGAGTCAGTACTTTTAAGTTAAACATAATGACTGATTTGAGGGACGCTGTCAGACACTTCATCAGTACACACTATTCTGTAAAATCTGAGAGCTTCGAGAGATTTGCTCTTCATATGTAGTGTTATGACAAAGAATAATCTTAATAATTCTCACTCTCTACCCTTGTTTTCTTGTAAATCAGAACTCACTTCTTCCAGGAAGATAGCATATAAGTAAATAAACAAACAAATAGTATCAGTAATCTATAATATTAAAAGTACTACTGCAGTATTACTTCGTTATCTGGAATTAAATAATAAATTACAATAAATGAAGTTTATTGATAAACTAATTTCGAGTGGATCAAGTGCTTATGATTGACCACGGCTAGACCCGCATTAGCTAACCCATGTTTCACCAATCAGATTATTCCTAACTCACTATAAATAACCATAGTCTTCATACCAGGCATGGGCCAGTATAAGATTCTGATGGTATGATAACCTTAGCTAAAAAGATCACGGTTTCACAGTATGACGGTATTGTGATTACTGCTATAAAATAAGTTTTTTTAAATGTCTGGCTAAAAAACAAAACTTTTTCCCCCTTTGAACGCGATATATTTTATTTTGAGAAACCTTTTAAGTATTTTGGAGTAGTAAACATTTCAGGCTGAATAATTAAAGTGAATCATTGTCTTCTGCTGTCTTCATTTGCTTCAAAAACACAGATGTCTTCTAATTTACACAAAAAAAAAACAAAAAAAAATCCCCCCTTTTGCCTAAATCAGGCAGCCCGACAGCCCAGTGGTTAGCACTGTTGCCTCACAGAAAGAACATCACTGGCTCTAATCTTCACTAGGCCAGTCAACGTTTCTGTGTAGAGCTTATCTCCCCATGCTCGCATGGCTTTCCCCTGGGTTACCTGGTTTCCTCCCACCTTCCAAAAACATGCGTCATAAGTAAATTGACTAAACCAAATTGGCACCATGGCCAAGTTCTTAGGCTACAATATTTTTCCCTCATAAAGCATTCATCATCAGCTTCAATAAGTGAGGGAGTTCTAGAGATCTATTTAAGCTCAATCGGTGGAGATTGAGCTCAAATAGATCTCTAGAACTCAGAGCTCGAGGATCTTATGAGCTCAGGGCTCTGTCCAAGGACAGCATGCTAAACAAGCATTATAACCAATCATCAGATAAATGTAAACTCTTGAATACAATTTTACTTTGATATATAACAAGTATTTAACACTCAATTATTTATAGAACAATTAAAAATACAATACTAATATTTCATGCTAACAATTTGGCAGGGGTGCATTTTCTGGAACAACACCCAAATAAATATGTGCTGTCTGCTTTTAGAATCAAGTGCATATGTAAATAAGCCAACGCTCATTTGTCAGTGTGTGACCGTTTCAGTTTGATCTAAAACTGTCAATGTGTGCAAACGTATTTAACTAGCACATTTTTACATCGGCCCTGCATGCACACTATGCCACTCAGTGTATTTAAACATAACACCGTAAAGGACCAATTTTGTGTGCAAGAAAGCAAGCGAATGAACAGTTTTACTTTTAGCTTGTCTTATGAGAGTACATGGCAGGTTCTGTGGGCTGCTAGTATGCTTGAATTGCATCAAGTAGCATGAACAGCAGAACAGAAGTGTGCAAACACCAGCACGTTGCAGAGTTTTTAGACTGATTATATGGTCAGGTGAATCACAAATGGCAGCAGATTTCAACATTCAGTCCTCAAGTCTGTGCAAACACATATGGCTGCTGCTGAATTCTGTGACTCAATAGGATTAGCTATACTGACAGTGCTGTATGGTTTGGGATTAATTAATACAGTGAGTTTTATGTCACACACTATAAGTCGGAATGCTTTAAAAGATTATATGATCAGTTAGTCATGATACCATGTTTTATATTAGTCATGACTTTTTAAACTAAATTAATAATATTTCAACTTAATGTTAATTTAATTAATGTTAGTTTAATTTGATTTCATATAAAAACTGTGATACTTTTTTATTTTATAAACAAAAACAAAAAGATTATGTCAAACCAACCACAACGACAAACTCCTTGTACACATTACTATTTTGTTTCAGGTCTTCCTCAGCCCAGACTGTCAGCATCTGCTTCAGTTCTTCAGGAAACAGACACAGTTGAGCTGAGCTGTGGGAATACTTCGGATCTGGAGATGGAGATGTGTGTCTTCAACATTAATGGAAGAGAAAGTAACTCAAAAACAAGTTTCTCATGTCAGCTCTCACTCACTGCATCTCAGATCATTGTTTGGTCTGGAGCTCAGAGTTCATCAGTGAACATAACCTGCTCCTACACTGTGATAAAGAAAGGAGTTCCTGCACCGTCTTCTCATTCTGATCCAGTGACAGTAACAGTCAAGAGTAAGTTAAAATACCTTCAACAAGCAAAGATCAAAGTTTTAAAAACTGTAAAATTACTTCTGATCATTCTGATAACTGTCTCTGCAGCTTCATACTCTAGCTGACCATAGTCATGCTAGTTTAACACAGCATGTTTTTTCTTAAAGAGCACCTATTTTACCACTTTTTCAAGATTTAATATACTGTAAGTCTTTTGTGTCTCCAGAGTGTGTCTGTAAAGTTTCAGCACATCAGATTATTAGTTATACCTTTCTGAATATGGGAATTTTCAGCTCTGAGAACACTGTAGCGTTTTTTGTTGCTTGTGCCTTTAATGCAAATGAACTGCTTCTCCCCGCCCACCAATCCCATGTGAGATCTCCTACAGAGATCTCCCACAGAGATCTCTCCCTATTGCTCTGATGCGTGTCTCTATCTTCTGCTGCGTTTCACGTAGATAAACAGCACAGTGATTGTTACAAACCCCTGATGTTGGTCTAGGGGAAACTGTGGTTTGACATTTATGTATAATTAAAATAAGTTTATACGAATAGTGAATGAAGTGCTAAAGACAACCAAAGTAGATACCAAAAATTGTGACTTTATTTACAATACCCAAACTGAACAAAAACAACGAATTAATCAAAAATAAAGAAGAGAAAGTAAGGCCAAAATATTCTATTTACAATATATACAACACAAAGACCGGGAAAAAACAAGAGAGCTGGCAGAAGTGACGTGGGCGGCGCTAAAGAAATGAAAAGAACAAAACCCAAACCCAATATCTCACTCCCAAGAAGCATTCAACTAACTAAATATATATGAAACAATAAGAACTTAAGGTTGTTTGAAGTATTTGTTGAGTTAATTCAAGCCTTTCTGAAACGATGAGTCACACACAATGTCATGTGCACACGCAGACACAGCATGTGTGTTTAACTTTGCACTGTTTGGCATGGCAAATGTTACAGGATACACATTAGGGGTAGTCCAGAGTGTATATTTAAAGCTTGATTGTGTTTATGGGGTGCAAAGCAATGTGTGCTCATGCTTCATCCGTGAAAGAGCATGTTATTAGTTCATATATCTTACTTTGATTATATACAGCTACTCAGTTAACATGAAAACGACTGTCATATTTCCTAGTTCCTCCAAAAGCCCGCCCTCAAGGGGCTCTGATTGGTCGGCTAACATAATGTGCTGAGAGTCGCGGATCGGCTCCGTGTCACCAGGAAGCGTCCTGCTATAACATTACAGCACATCTGGCCACGCCCCTTCGCTGCACAGGGTGTGTGCTTGTAACCTGAAGGGTTTACGACATCATTAACCACAATGGATTTTTTTGTAGTCCCCAAAATTTGTTCGCTGTAGGCTTTGCTAAGCTAACTCTGTAATAGCCAATGTCTCCCTTTGCATTAAACTTTGAGCGTCCTATATTCAGAGATGTTGGTTATGTTCACACAGCTAAAGTTTAAAATATGATATTGCACTGGACCACCCCTTTAACATAACAGATGTCCATACAGCTGTGGGTATTAATGTAATAAACCTGATTTAGGCCCCGTTTACACTAGTGCGTTTTCGTTTTAAAACGCATAAGTTTTGCTACGGTTACGCCATCCGTCCACACTACGGGGGAGTTTTCGAGCCGCAAAAACGGAGCGTTTTGGAAGTGCTGGTGAGGCCATATTCATTCTAAAACACTGCTGCTCCGTCTCAGTGTGGCTGGAGGGAAATGGATACCTTTGAAAATGGAGGCGTGGCTGCTGAGATTGGCTATGTGATTGGGGCTTTTGGGTCATTGCGTAACCTTCCCTTATTCGTCAAGCGCATATGACTATAACACCACCGGAAGACAGCAGACCAGCCTTCACTGTAAACACTGTATTTTCGATAGCCATGGATGTTTTATATTCATTTGTTACTTTGAGTAACAACTCGACCTCGTCGTCTGTCCACAAAAAGACCTCTCTTGCTTTCATTGCCATCGCGTTCATTGTTCAACCAGCGTTTGTTGACTAACAATAACCAAATGCTTCCTGTTTATACTTGAACGCGCATGCCCAGAGTGCGTGAATAATCATGTGATATACGTTTCTAGTGGCGTAGTGTGGACGAAGATCTGTTGAGAGACGTTTGGGTGAAACGCTAGTGTGGACGCGGATCGTAAACGGGGCCTTAATGTCCACAAACCGAAACTGATGCGTCTTCATTTATAATTGTACCGACATGCGGCTGTGGTGATAAATTACAGCAATTTTACTGACTTTTAACTATTACAAACATGCTCTGTTTTAAAAACAATTTAAACTTGTAAAACTCATTCTTGAGGTGCAGATGATCACAGGGAGCTGAACAGATCTTTTAATCCCAGTTGCTTGTCGCATGTCCTGTCTTTGGGGTATGTTTATTTTTTCTACGTTACGATACGAAAACATGTTAATACGTGGCTGTCAATCAATTTGGTGGGTGTGAAAAAAAAATGTTATGCTGTAATATAAAGACTATTATCTTGGATTCTTGTTCAAGATTCGTCCGCGACCTCTAGTGGAGAAACCACAGAAACCTGTGAGTGAAAATTGTCTTTATATAAAACATAATTGCTTCATTTAACTTTAAATTTCGTTTGTGTAAAAATGAGTCTTAAATGACAGCTTTTTTATATTGACTCTGAATGTTGTCCATTCACTCAAAACACTGAGAGCAAGAATATTTTTCAAAACAAAGACAACCTTGACATTTTTAATGTGTGTAATATAAAATCCTCACTATTTCTGAAAACTCATGATCTTATTGCAACATTAACACTGATCAAAACTTTTTTTTGCAGACCCATTGCTTCATTTCTGTCTGGACTCTGATCTGCTTTAAGTACAATTTTCAAGGTTAGTTGTGGATAAACTGAATTTCATGATGTACAAATAAATGATAACCAAGTCTGTATTTCTGCAGGTTCTAATGATGTTCTCATGATGATACCCCCTGCCAGATAGAAAACATTATGTTAACTTCTGCATACTCCTCAAATCAGTCACCTGCTTCATATTCACTTAACACTTTTTCATATTTTGAGCAAATGCCCTGCTTGTTTAGTTGTTTATAACTAGATTGTATTATTTTCTCTGTCAAACATTAGCCTCTTTAATGAGCAACTGTGTCCGCTTGACATTGTCTGTATGTTTTTATTCTCATAGTCTTTCTCATAAGTCTATTTATTATGTTACCTTTTATAAAGCCGCCAACAGATGCCAGATCTGCCCTTCATTAAAGGGCACATGTTTTACCCCTTTTTTATATTTAATATAAGTCTTTAGATTATAAGATTAAAGATAATTTGTCTGTAAAGTTTCAGCTCAAAACACCCATCAGATTATTGATTATAGCTTTGTGAAGTCTGTGTATTATAGCTCTAAACAGCTTGTTGCTGATTTTGGTACTGGGCCTTTAAGGATAGTCCTCCCCGCCCACCATTGCCACGTGCCTGTCAGCGTGCCTCAATCAAGACAGAAAGACGTAAAGTAAGCAGATCTCACATAATGTTTGTGAGAAATACTACATTAAGAACTTTACCAATGATTGTTTGATGTGTTTGTTGTGGAGTTGCAACAATGAGTTACACACAATGTCATTACAAAGTTTACGCATACACACATGCACAGCGTGGACACACACACACACACACACACACACACACACACACAAACACACACACAAACACACACACAGAGAGACAGAGACAGACACAGACACAGACAGGGCACGCGCGTTGAGCTTTGCACTCTTTTTGCAAGCAAATCTGACAGGATACAGGTTAATATCCACTGCTGTATGGATATCTGTTATGTTAATGTACAGAATGAACCTGATTTAATGTCAACAAACCGAGATTGAAGCGTCTTCTTTTATAATTGTCCTGAAGCTGAAGTAAATGGCTGTATTTCATCACAAACATGCACTGTTTTAAACACGTTAAACTTGTAAAACTCACTCTTGATCACATTTGATGAACATTGATGATAACAGCGAACTGAACAGAGCTTTTATTCGCAGTTGCCTTGCGCACATCCTGTCTTGTTGATATGATTATACGCATTACTACAAAGACATGTTAATACGCAGTCAATTCGGTGGGCGGGGGGACCGCACTCCTACGTCAAGTTGCGGTCGCTCAAAACCACTCCAGTTGGTCTACCGTTTTTATGCTGTTAAATTGAAAAAAAGGACTGTGTGTGTTTATATCACCCCAATATCACGGTATATACACTATACTTACACATATGTCTGTCCAAACAGCTTAAAAATTAGATTTTTCAAAAAAGGTGCCCGTTAAATAAAGCTGTGCATGTGGTCTCATGACGTGTGTTCATCTTTATAGACAGACTGCACAAAGCATTAAATAGTTTCCTGTAGTCTACTGTGTTTCTTCCTAATTTACCCATCAGCCCCGTTTCAAGTCTGTTTTGCACTCGCTGCAATGGAGTTGTTCATCTTCATCATTTTTCAGCTCCTCGTAGAGGTTCAGTCATAAAGCAAGTGATCTATGATGTTAAATATTCAATATGGTATGTCTACATTTGTAGTGAAGAAAGTCTGATTGTCTAAAAGCTTATTTATACTTCTGCGTCAAGTGCATGCGTATGCGACACAGAGGAATATAAAGGAACGCAAAGCCTGGTTTTACCACCTGCTCTGTAGTCTGCAGCGTCACTCACACAATCTGTGTGCCCACTCGCTGGAAAGTGGAGACAACAGTTCTTGACGATCATTGCAAGGTTTTAACGGTATTACCTACTACTTTTATCGATACCACTTATCGGTTCGTTACTTTAACGGTTCTCTTATCATACTTTTTGTATGTTTTTTTTTCATAAGAAATAAAAAACAAACAAATTGAACAGAATTAACAACATTTGATTTACAATTACATTTTTATTGTAAAATAAAACGAAACTAATAATTGTAAAACAAATGTGTTTATGATTTTTCATTAACGCATTCACATAATGAGTTAACTGTGTTTTTAATACTTTTTTGGAGCATTTTGCAATGTAATACGCAGTTTTTTAAAATAAAATTTCTTAAGCAAAGTTTATTATTAGGCTCTTCATAGGCTATATTTGTAAATACAGTAGATTAAATCATTCATTCATTTTTTTGTCGGCTTAGTCCTTTTATTAATCTGGGATCGCCACAGCGGAATGAACCGCCAACTTATCCAGCATTGTTTTACACAGCAGATGCCCTTCCAGCTGCAACCCATCTCTGGGTTCACACTCATTTCACACTCATACACTACGGACAATTTAGCTTACCCAATTCACCTATACCACATGTCTTTTGGACTTGTGGGGGAAACCGGAGCAGCCGGAGGAAATACACACGACCACAGGGAGAACTCCACACAGAAATGCCAACTGACCCAGCCGGGGCTCGAACCAGTGACCTTCTTGCTGTGAGGCAAACGTGCTACTCACTACACCACCATGGCGCCCAATAGAGTTGATGTAAAGGCATTTTAATGTTTAAGATTTATTTAGGCTACTGCAGAAAGAACATATACTGTTTTCCTTGTTACCGAATGTGTGTGTTTATTTAACTATTAATGTTATACTAATTTAGGTGATTGCCTGTTGTTGGTGTCCCGAGGGAAAATCCTTCTGCCGACAACAGTTCATCAAACTGGGCTCGGCTCAGTCAGAAGCACCGCTGAAAGCTTCAAGTTTCAGGTTCAGGTTCAGTTTCTGGAGAAGTTTATGAGCTCACAGAGCTGGGTGCACCCTCTGAAATAATCTAGTGGACTCAGATACAGCTCCAAACGAATTGACGCTGTTTATCAGCGTTCATAAAGCACATAAACACAGTTATTCTCTCTATAAAACCCCTGTTAGCCATTTAGCAATAAAGCTAAAGTCACCAAACCATAGACAGAAGCCCTGCCCATCACGTGAATCCGAAAATAAAGAGAAAGTGCCGTTAAAGTTGACAAATTAATAATTTGGCAAATAATTTGATTACTGATGTCCATCTAAACACAGTCACTGTCTTTCTCCCCCTGCGTCTGTGTTTGTTGTGCCTCTGTGTGAAAATGAGCGCGTGAACAAATGGAAACTCCCATTTTTATGCAAAACCTTCCCTCTTTCCCCTTCCCCGACACAGAGCTGGACACACCCACTTTCCTGAGCTTTTCCAAACTAGAGGTGTGAAAACACCACGCTGAAACTGGAGGGTTTCGTGGCCCTTTAACATTAATTGTCGCAATATTTAGCTCACCAATAATTAAAGGGAAAGAGAAAAACAAACATAACAAAAAAAGTGTTTACACACCTTTTCAAACTTATGGTCTTAAGCATTATCATTTCCTTCATTTACTTCCTCAGCCATCAATTTTGTCACAAACTACCTTAAGCAAAATCTTTCTTTGTCTGTGAACAATCTTTTTTTTCACCACAGATTTTAAATTTTCCATTTCCAACAACCTCATTCTCGGAATGCAGCACTTCATCATTCTCAATTGTCGTAACTTCAGTTACCGAAGTCGCATCGTTTGATGTGCTAGCCTCAGCTGATGCACCAACACTAACGTTACCAGTCTCAGATCTTTTTTCGTTTACTTTTGTGCGTGTACGTATTAAATGTCCTGTTTCCCCACAGTTAAAACACTTCATTTTCTCCGTAGTAACATAAATGACGTAATCGCAATCCTCAACTTTAAGGTGTAAAGACACATGCAGTTCCTCATCATCTTTTAAAATCATGAAAAGAAAGCGTCTGAAAGAAACAACATGTTTCAATAGCGGGGACTTACAACCAATGGGTATCATCTTTATAGGTGACACAACTTTACCGTAGCAAGACATTATTCTCACTGGAGTATCATCCATAACAAACAGCGGAACATTTAATAACAAAACTTTTCTAGATGGTAAGGATAGCGGAAGTACAGGTGTAAAAAGATTTTCCACCACAATGCCAGATTCTACCAATTCATTAGCTTTCAGACATGACATGTTCGTGTCCTACGACTTCACGTATCGCCAGACAACAATCCTCAACACTCACAACACACACTCACATCGGAAGTGAGAGAGAGAGAGAGAGAGAGAGAGAGAGAGAGAGAGAGAGACGGCTGCGAGTCCAAGCACAGCTCATTCATATCCACAACCTTTCCAAATATGGTCAATAAGCACTTAGGGACGATTCTAGGGATATTTTACAGACATAAATGAGCTTATAAAACAATTTCTGGAGTTGTTTTTTTATCTTACTTAGGCTACAAACTAACTATGTAGATATCAGATAATAATTTAACCTGTTGAACCAATGGAGTTTATGGCACTTGAAGTATGAACCAATGGAGAATATAAAGTTGTTTTAATAGTTAAATCCTTTAAGAAGCTCATATTATGCCTTTGCTTTCACTTTGTAACCTTTTTGTAAGCACTTTTATAAACCTCAGTGGTTTAAATATACAAACTATTGTAACAACAATGAGAATTTAAGATTAATATCCTACATCAGGAGATTCCAACACTTGATATACTTGAAGACGCTGATAATGTGTTTAATGTTATACCAACATAATGCCATTTGTTTTATATACAGTAGCTTTTCTTTCATTGCTTCCTACTTCCTCATATAGGTTTTG